>SCLH01002341.1:80699-100050 GCA_004367855.1 Oikopleura vanhoeffeni
AGATGTTTTTTGCTCTTGCTCGAGAACGCTAAATAATTTGACCATAGTTTATAATCTCGTTTCCAGAAACATGAATAGTTGCAAATCTTTTGATACTACTGAAATTTGATACGATGACCTTGAGCTCAAAAATTTTTTTCAAACTGTGATCCTGAGAGTTTAGGCCAGAAATTTCAAATACCAATTTTTTCTAAATTGCCTCGAAAATGTTCTGTATGTATAAAATGAATACATAAATACAACGAAAAAAAATACGAATTTTTAGTGCCAAAATGGCCAAAAACGACACTTTTCGTTATTTTTGAAGCACTTTTAGGGTGAAAATGGGAAAAACGACGATATCAGTTTTTTAATGAAAATACATTATCTGTGAGAAAATCAAATTGTTTTGAAATAAGGCGAAAAAAAAATACGACTTTCAAAATTTTTGCTCGCCGGTCAACTCAATTTACCGGTTGGTCGACATGCTATGAAAAAAGTTAGAAGTAAAATGTGTTTCAGAGATTACGAACTACTATTCCTGAGATTTTATTAAGATTGTTATAAAGGAATAAAAAGTTATGAGCCTTCGAAAAAGCCTTTCGAGCCTATACAACCCACCCTTTTTTTTGCCGAGTCATTTCTGGAAAATCTGAACCTTGAGCATAATTCCAAAAATGCCAATTTGTAGACCTAGCCTTAATCTTGTGACATCAAAGGTCAAACTGAAATTTTGATGACTACACCAATCGTCACATAGTCGTAACAGGAGGTCACTTCGCGAAATTTCAAAATCTATCTCCTCCGAGACCATATATCGAAATTTGTTCAAAAGTTGACATAATACGTGGAATAAGCAGACTAAAATTCGTAGGAGAGCGATTTACATGATGACTGAATTTTCCTAGCGGTCCAATAAACCGACGATTTTTGGCCGTTTTTTCACGATTTTTGGCTTAAAAAATTATCTCCTCCGAGGTTTAGTTTCAAAATGGGGCCAAAATTTTTTAAAGTAACCTTGTAACATGCCTTAGATTCGTAGGAAGCTTTTTTCTAAAATTTCCATTCATACTGAAAAATATAATATTTCGAAAAAAAAATCGAAAATTTCGAAAAAAAATGTGCTTCGATTTTTCGAAAGTAGGCTCAAAAGAAAGGCATTAAAACACTGAACAAAAAGTTGGCTTACGTCAAGCCGATATTTTGAAGTTTTAGCGTCAAATCTTAACAAACAATATTCTAACTAAATTCTGAAAAAAATACTTTGAAAAAAATTGAAATCTGATTGCCTTTAAGTCTTCATAAAAATCAGACATGACCACCCCCTTAAGGGTTACTTTCGAAGGAGAATATTTTGGCGTTTTAATTTTCGCACCGGCACCATGGTGGTGCACCACCTGGTGGTGAAAAAGATTTCTTCTATCTCCTGACTGGTACCCAAATATGACTCCATAAATATATTAATATAGGGTAGTTTTTCAAGCGAAAATGTTTTGCATCATTAATTTTGCACCTGGTGGTGAAAAAAGCCTTCAAAACACCTCTTGCGTAATATTTTTCATTCAAAACCGCGGTAAACCTTTCAATTTAGACACCATAAATATTAATGTGAAAATCGAAAAAGCTATTTTTGAGGTCAGCAACCTAAGCAAAATACTCTTTTGTTAAAAAATGTTTTATTTGTTAAAAAATGATTTTTTTGTTAAAAAATGTGTTTTTTGTTAAAAAATGTTTTGTTGGAAAATATTTTGTTAATAAATGTTTTTTGTTAAAAAATGTTTTCCCGACTGAGCCATTTCAAAAAATTTCCTTTTTGTTTTTTCGCGTTTTTGTCCGCCAAAAGCAAAATTCCGAGAAAAGGGCGCTAATGCATTATGTGTGAGGCTTTCTCTGGACTCTGACACAAACATATAATCCAGAAAAATTCCCGTGAAAATTGAAAGAGAAGATATGTTCTGAGTGTTTTTTAGGAACTTTTTAAAAGCGTAGGGTGTCGGCGGAGGTGGGATTGTATTCAGATTATGTTAAATTCAAAGATGATGCGAAGATGTTTCTTCAAGATACAAAAGTTTTTGGATATCAGCGGTCGTGCCGAGTCTATCCAAAATACCTTCGTAAAAGGTCCAAATCAAGCGTAAAGGTGAGCTTTTTTTGATCCGGCGACTGACCAATTCTAGAACGCTGAAAACCGACGTTTTTTGACAATTTTAGACTTTAAAATCTATGTCCTCCGAGGATACATTTGCAAAATGGCTCAAATTTTAACAAAGTATTCTTCAGAGTATAACTAATAGATAAAAGTGGGCTTTTATGCAATTTCCGGCTGAAGTTCGAAATATGAATTTTTCAAGGTCACGTGAAAAAAAATTTGCTTCGATTTTTTCGAAAGTACGCTCAAAAAAAAGCCACGAAAACACTGATTAGAAAATTGGCTTACGTCAAGATGATATTTTGTAGTTTTAGTGGTCAAATTCAAGCAAACGTTATTTTTAAACGTCATTTTCAAGAAAATACTTAGAAAAATCGAAAATTTCGAAAAAAAAATTTGGATGCTTTGGTTGGTAGTACACTTTGTTATCACCCCAAATCAATTTGGAGCATTTTTGATGCCTCTAAGGCCTTTATTAAATCAGAGTCCCATGCCCCCTTAAGGTCCAAATGGACCCCCTTTTTCGATTTTTTTCTCCAAAGTCTCAGGAACGACTTGTGAATTTCTAGTTTTTGTTGAAATTCTGAACTTTTTTGAAAATAAAAAAAGTTAAAAAGTTGAAGTTAACCGTTTTTTGGCAGTATTCGACTTGAGTGTCTTCATTTTTACTATTTAAACGTTATATAAAAATTTTAGATCGAAATTGGTACCTTTTATTTCGAATCTTAAATTTTCGAAATTATGGATTATGATTTCGACCATAAAATATTTTTTTATCTAAAACAGAACTTATTTGAAAAAAATCCAAAAATAAGAAAAATCCTGGAAACTAAATTAAACAGCGAAAAATTCTCTAAAAAATAGGTCAATCAAAAAAGTATTCTATTAACTCTCAATTATCGTCACCCACACCCTTAAGGGGGTTGTATAGGTTGGAAAGGCTTTTTCAAGGGCTCATAACTTTTTATTCCTTAATAACAATCTTATAAAAATCTCAGGAATAGTAGTTCGTAATCTCTGGAACATATTTTACTTCTAACTTTTTTCATAGCATGTTCGACCAACCGGTAAATTGAGTTGACCGCGAGCAAAAATTTTTTTTTGAAAGTCGTATTTTTTTTGCCTTATTTCAAAACAATTTGATTTTCTCACAGATAATGTATATATTTATAAAAAAAAACTGGTATCGTCCTTTTTCCCATTTTCACCCAAAAGTGCTTCAACAATAACGAAAAATGTCGTTTTTGGCCATTTTTGCCACTAAAAGTCTGATTTTTTTTCGTTGTATTTATGAATTCATTTGTATGCATACAGAACATTTTCGAGGCAATTTAAAACAACCAAAATCATCGTTAACGTTTTAAAACGCAAAACAACCCAAATAACCAACAGAAAAAAATTAGAAAATTTTTGGGCGTTTTTCCGATTTTTTTCTAAGTATTATTTTCAAAATTAAAGTTAAAAAAATAACGTTTCTTACAATTTGACCACTAAAACTTGAAAAATGTCGTTGACGTAAGCCAACTTTCTATCAGTGTTTCTTAAGGGGGTTCTATAGGCCAGGCCAGATCTTTTTCGAGGCTCATAACTTTTATTGCTACATAATAATACCATACAAACTCTGGGATGATAGTTCATAATCTCGTGAACTAACTTTTGCTAAAAACTTTCAAAGATCGAACTTACACAACGCAACCGGTAAATGAGGATTAACCGGGAGCAATAATTTTTTTCAAAAGCTGATAATATTTTTTGTTCGTAGTCTCATTTGCAGAAAATATTCATACTCACACATAAGATGTGAACTGTAGCATTAGCAGAAAACCTGACTCCAAACGAGTTTCTAGACTATTTTTTCACCCCTCAAAATGTCTCGATTATGCCGAAAAGGCCCATTTTTTGCTATTCGGCCACGGACAGCGATATATTTACAAAAACTATGAGATTTACATGTACCACGATTATCTGACAATTTGGACGAAATGACTGCGCTCCAGAATTTTCGATTTTAGGTTTTAACTCCCAGGTAGGTTGATACGGAAGATTTGAAAATTAATTTTTAAATCCTCATGTTATCTCTTATTGCGTTTCACATCGCATCAAACGAATGTAAGCATCACTTTTTTCTGGAATTGAATATTATAAACTTGTTTCGAAATATTTATGTGTTCTGGCGCTAGGAGATCAAACATTTTTTGTCAATTTTGACATATTCTGCTAGAAAATTATTTCGGAACATAAAAATTCCAAAATTTTTTATTTCTCTAAAATTAATATTAGTAAAAAAGCCACGGCAGAATTCAAAATGAAAAAATAAGTCTCTAGCTTCTGCTAGATCCGAAGAATAAATCCCACCTATAGAACACCCTTGAAGGGGGTAGGTGTCGGTTTTTTTTAGCCCTTTATAGAATTAATTTATGAATACATTAATATCGGTTATGACTAAAGTTTGACCCCAAGAATCTCAGGTGGCAATTATTTTTTTCAAAAAACAATCTAGAACAAAATCTCGAATTTTCAAAAATTCGAAATATATTTTTTTGCTTTAACCCGCAAAAACAGGTATTCCACCATGATAATAACATTTTTTTATTGGTGAATAATGACCCACCGAAACGATTCATGATCATTAAATTATCAGGAAATGTCTTAAATCGAATTCTAGAAATTTCAATTATTTTTACGGCCAAAATGTTCAACCTTAATTATCGAATTTGACGCTGATTGGTTGCCAAATTTTGATTAGCTGTAAGCCATCTTTTTTGATCAGTGAAATCAGCTTCATTTTTGGTGGTACTTTTTTTCGAATAGACGAACTTTTTTTTTCAAAACTTTTCATTTCCGGTTTAACTCCAAGTCAATTTTCTAGAATTCTAGAATATAAAATCTAAATTCCTTCCGACCAGCATTCACCGCATTATATTTATCTACCTTAGTAAAAAACGCTTTAATTTCTAAATATTCGTCTTAAAGAAGATAGAGTTTGAAGTCGGAAAAAATCGGCGTTCAAGTGAGATTCTAGAAAAAAAAATGTCAAAAATTTGGAAAAATCCTCCGCGACGACAATTTTTGTTCTTTATTTATCCGCTACTTTTGGTGTAAATTTTGAGACGCTTTGTATGTGGGGTCTAAAAGAAGATAGATTTTAAAAAAAACGTTTAGTGGCTTCTAGAATAGACTCACCACCTGGTGGTGTGATTAACAAAGGTTGACTTTGAGATGTGTAATCGTTTAGACGAAGGTAGATCTAAACAAACGAGTCCTCCTCAGATTTTTTACAACACCTGCCGCTAGAACTGTTTTGAGGCACGTGATTGAAAGGTACCAAAAAGCGACACTACCCTTAAGCTTTCTTTGACGCATACTTTTTGAAAAAATCGAGCACATTTTTTCCGACATTTTTTCCCGTGACTTGAAACATCATATTTTGAGTTTGAGTTCGAAATTGAACCAAAAACGCCATTAGAAGTTTCTGTTTGTTTTGAGGCTAGCTTTTGCTAAAATGTTGAGCAAATTTTAGAAAAAATTTAACCTAGAAGGACGACAGATTTTTCCGATTGAAAGTTTTTTGCCATATTCAAAGAACAAAATATAGGCACTTATAAAAAACACCGACCATAAAAAGAAGTTTCGCCTACTAAATATTCACGTTAATATCAAAATTTGAGTTCATTTCGAAATAAAACTAGGGAGAAGACCAGCTTTCCGTTTTGGATAAGAGGTCTTGTACAGGCTACGTATCTAGGAGTGTATTCATCACAAAAAGTTTTGATATATTTTTTTCCGCAAGCTTAAGGCTAGTTCTACAAATCAGCTAATCGATATTAGCATCCTGTAGCCCTATTAGGCTAATTTTTATATCGGAGAGTTTCCAATTTAAGGAACCACCGACTCCCTAAGCGAAATGGAATTCAACCATAATCATCTGGGTTGAAGTTTTGTAGAAATAAATGACAATCGGATCTGAATGATTTTGTATTAACCGCTAGATCGTTATTATTTGGCCGATTTATAATTACCTGTCGTGTGTGTCTTAGGAATTGCGTATATATGGACAAAACGACAGAAATTCTGAGTTTTTTGCCCATTTCCGAGAATTAGGGTGTCTATATATGGACAAACGCCCCTTACAAAATGTATGAAATGAAAATTTTTCGAAAGGTTAATTTCCACTTGTAGTTTTTTTCCAAAAACCATAATAATGTAGCGTCAATTTAAGAGGTACCCAACGCAATAAAGGTCTTTTCTAGGGCGCACTAGAATTTATTTATAATGTGTTTGGTTTTATAAATTATGCTAGTATATCAATCTAAACAACGCAAAATTTTGAGATTTCATAAAACATTGGCCGCTCTAACTAATAATGATAAATAAAAACAAACATTTCTATGAAAATTTTATTTTGGTTATTTTAAACTTGAAAACATTTGAATTTTTTATTTTCAAACTCTAGAGTCTAGAAATTAGAAAAAAATCGAAGTTTTACTGGTCTTGTTGGCAAATAATATTAGCGTCCATCGTTATAAAAGCTAAAATCCGGCCTATGCGTCGTAAGTTTTCACTACGTCACAAGAAATGAGAAGAAGATTTCAACATTTGTGACGTAGTGATAAAATTCGACGCATAGGCAGGATTTTTCGATATATTCATTTTGAATTTTTTCTATGTATAAGATTCAGTCACTCACTCAGACAACTTACCCCAACTGTAATCTTGACCGATTTTTGGAGAACGTCTCTCACTTTTTTCCTAAAGATGCGGTAAAAAATAAAATTACGCAAAATAAATTTTCGAAGAAATTAGGGTGGTTATTCAATATCCAAATATTTAATTAATTCCGGCAAATAAATTATATTTGCTAGCGAATACGAAATCTTGCAAACTATTATCAACCTTTAATAACGCGCAAAATTAAATAATATTTTGTATCCAGGTCAAAAAAAATCAGCGTATTGAGACACCTCGTGCACCACGCCATTTAATTAGTTCAATGAAAATATTCCAAAAAAGATTTCAATTTTTTTTCTTGAAAATTTATTTGTCAATGAATTTTTTTACCAAAGTTGACCGCTAACAAAACCAAAACATTTTTGAGGAGTGCGCGCTAATTTTGGGCTTGCATTTAAGCTCTCTAGCCTATATTTCGATTCTTTAGAACATTCAGTGTTTTTTTTTAATATGGACAAACGACAAAATTCGCCTGTCGCTTATTAGACATGCAATCACGACAGTACATCCTATTTTGTCAGCTTGACCGTTTTAGAGGGTATTCACCGTTTAATAGTACCTTCAAATACAGGAACAATTTCGATTTTAATAAGTGACCACAAAATTAAAAAATTGGCCCGGTATACCAGCTTATTCCCTATGAGACTTATCTAGTAGAGATCGATTTTTTTTAGAAATTATGAAAACTCGGTTTTTCTACAGTTGTAATCTACCTTGATGTACTAATTTTTTCTATTTTAGACGTTCTTGGTGAAACTTGGTCGTTCTCTGGTTTGAATAACTACTATCGACTTTATCCCAAATGGCCAAATGAAGAAAAAACACAAAAACTATATATTATTTTTAATATTCCTCACCAATATTTTATAAAAATCTTGTATCCATAAATATTTTTGTTTATTAAATTTTATAGCAAGAAAAATCATTTCAAACTATTTTCTTTTCGCACTGGGGCGAGAAAAGGTCGGCAAGGTGGGGCACCATTTGAATTGCACCAACGCAACTGGTTGAAATAATGAGTAACTGAACATCTGTGGGTGCCTAAAAATCGAGTTTAATTGATATATTTGGGGGAAAATTTGAATCGAGCTGAAAGGCTTTGATATTAATCCTGAAGGTTACAATTTTTGTTTTGGGTAACATGAAAATGTTTGGGAGAATTATGTTAAGCTATCTTTAGTTAAAATGCACATTGGTATGACTTTAAACGGACAACCGAACGGACATGGATAACGATTTATACCTGTCCGTTTAGTCAGCTGTACCAATTGAAAGCTTTAATAACTCTACTAGACTTCTACTTATAATCGTACGTCAAGGTGTAAAAGGGTTTGGCAACTCGAGCAGGTTTATGTAATCCGGTTTCGGGAATCCAGGCCCGATAGAAAAAATATGATCGGTTCGGAAGGGGTTGTTTTAAAGATGAGGTCGGGTTGCGGAACAAAAATCCCCTAATGGTTTTTATATTTTTTGTGTGTCGGAAAATAGATCGAGGGCCAACAGTCTTTGTGTAGTAGTTTATTTTCATCCTCGTCTCAAATCAGGTAATTTTTTCTTGTACCGATCATCCGGCACGTTGAAAATCGCTGCAATCAAAAAATTAATTATTTTTGGAATACATATTAAACACCTCCGAAGCAATATAAAACAAGTTCCGCCAAGGCATCAATAGCCTTTCAGGAGGCTAAAATTTTATGTTTAATTCTAGAAAAAAACGTTTGAATAAGCAAGGTTAATTAAACGCACCTGATACTACTGTGGTAGGCTCCAGGAAATGTAATGTTTATTTGAATAACTGCGCAGTGCTCTGTTTTACTCAATGATAACTTATTTGTCTTTTATGTGACTAAAAGAGATTACTGTATTGACTGATTTCTGGATTGACTTATATCTGTTGGGAATCAAAAAAATATTTTTAAATAAGTTCAAAATATTTCATGAAAAAATCACGTTTTTAGGATAAAAATTGTTAGTTTTCTTCTTCCGATTAATTGGAAAATTATTTTATTATTATTACAATATTAAGGCAAATTGTATAGAGAGGTAGCCATGCCTGGCATGATTTTCACAAATTATATGAATTTTTCAAAACATTCATTTTATCTTATACTTATATCAAAATAAGAATACATTATGTTTTGGAAATTTCAACTCCCAAAAAAATATTTTTTGCTCCAGATATGTCCAGAAGGCTAATTTTTCTTGCAAATTGTACTCAAAACACTTTCCTAAAAACTGGCTCGTTTTTGTATGCGAAATTTGTGATCAAAAAGTATTTCTTCGGAAGTAAATACTTAAGGGGTATCTGCTTGATTAAATAAAGGCCTTAGAGGCATTAAAATGCTCCAAATTGATACGGGGTGATAATTAATGTACTAAGAACCCAATCATCAAAAAAAATTTTTCGAAATTTTCGCATTTTTTCGATTTTTTTCTAAGTATTTTTTGAAAGATGAAGTTAAAAAATAACGTTTGCCTCAAATTTGACCACTAAAACTTCAAAATATCGCCTTGACATAAGCCAACTTTCTCATCAGTGTTTCATGGCTTTCGTTTGAGCCTACTTTCGAAAAAATCGAAGCACTTTTTTTTTCGGAAATTTTTGGAAATGACCAAAAAATCATATTTCGAGTTTTAGCTGAAATTGCAAAAAGCCGCTGATCAACTTTACAATTTTCTTAGGAATACTTGATAACAACTTTGAGCCATTTTGCAAAATATCCTGGAGGAGATATATTTTGAAGTCTGAAATTGTGAAAAATCGTCGGTTATTTGGCGTTCTAGAATTGTTCGTCGCCGGATCAAAAAAGGCGCTCGATGAAAAGATTGACATACTACCGTTACGTGATCTGTGAAAATTTGATATGATATACCGTCTGGGAGAGATAGATTTGAGTTTGAAAATGTCACCTTGTTACGATTACTGTACATATTGGTGTAATGGTCAAAAATAATTTGTGATGCACTTTTTTGCAAGATTAAGATAGATCTACAAATAGCATTTTCGGTTTTTTTCATAAGCTTTTAGTTTTCAGATATATCACCGTTGAAGATGTCAAATTATCCAGATATACCCCCTTAAGGGGGTGGTTGAGGCTTAGATATTTTTGAATCGGCTTTCCTTGAACAAACTAAGATGCGAAAATGTTCATTTTACAATAGATCGCGGAGAAAAAAGTTCTAATTGGTCACTTTGAGAAAACAAGAAACCAATTTCAAACCGCACAAACGGAGCTCTACGGGCAACTAGAAAAGTGCAAAACTCAATTCTTAAAAGTTATGTTTGGCTTCGGTCTCATTAACCGATTCTCATGATTTTTTTTCAATAATCTTTTTATTTTCATTATCTTAAGAATCTCAAGGGCGAATTTGAAATTTCGCAGCTTAAAACTGAAATATGAATTTTGGTCATTTTCAAAACAATTCGAAAGAAAAGTGCTTCAATCAAAATATATCGTCTTGACGTAAGGCAACTTTCTCTTCTGTGGTTTTCCACTGGCTTTTCTTTTGAGCCTAATTTCGACAAAAATTGAAGCACTTTGATTTTTTTCGCAAAATGACCAAGAAAAATCATATTTCGAGTTTTAGCTGGAAATTTCTAAATTCGCCCTTGAGAGTCTTTAGATAATGAAAATTAAATATTATAAAAAAAATCATGAGAATGCGGTTAATAGAGGGAAGGCCAAACATAACTTTTTAAGAATCTGATTTTTGGCACTTTTCTTAGTGCCTGTAAGAGCTCCTATTGTGCGAATCGAAATTTTTGTTTGGTTTTTCTTAGAATGCCCACTGAACTCTTTTCTCGACATCATCGCAAAATTGAATCTTTTCCCCATTCTCAGTTTGGTTCAGGAGAGCCGATTCAAAAATATGTAATTTGCTTCAAACCAAACCCCCTTAACCCTTGAAGCCCAAATTTGTATTATTCGGCAAGAGGCTCCTGCAACCACTAAAGTGGGACGACTTTTGTTAGCCTTCCAATTACGTATTAACTACATTTTATAAAAAGCGCGTGAATGATCTTAATTTTGTTAGGAAGTCCAACTTAACGAGGTAATTAAATTAGATTTTAAAATTTTATCTAAATGGCGCGAAACTAAGCTGCAAAGAATTGGGCTTTGATCACTTACTTCTCATTGAAAACAGGAAATATTTTCAAAAACATGTGGAGATTTTCTTTAATATTCGCACTGCCATTAAGACCTTGGCTTTCACCCAATTTTTTTTTTTGATTTTCAATCTATCTTCGCCGTTTTCTTTTATAAATAGACGATTAGCAGCGCGAGAGATCAAAATAAAGTTAAAAAACAACGTTTGTTATAATTTAACCGCTAAAGACTTCAAAATATTATCTTGACGTAAAGCCCAACTTTCTGATCAGTGTTGCCGTAGCTTTCATTTGGAACCTACTGTTCCGAAAAAAATCGAAGCATATTTTTTTCCGATTTTCTCAAAAATTGAAAAATCACTCACGAAAAAATAAAAAGAGTTCCGATGGTGAAATTTTGTTTTTTATTTTTTCGAAACTACTCAAAAAGACTTTCCTAAAAACTCAGTTCCTCAGATTTTATCTATCGTTAAAACGTTGATCAGCAGCCATTTTTAGAGTTTTTGCGGAAATTCTCTAAAAAAGGTAAGCCCTAAATAATTTTTGAAACGAGAAGTCCTAGAAAATTTTTAATGCCATTTTTGAAATTCCTCGTGGCAAACTCTATGTTGGGTTTGATCAAAAAAATTTCCAGGACTTTTTTTTCATCCGATTTCAGCGGATTCAAAATTTTCAAGCCCCAACTAAAGTGGTGCTGAGCTCCAAGGGTTAAGCGAAAAATCGCCTTTTCAATCAATTGTGTCATAAAAATTTGAACCTATGTATCCGAAAAAATTTAGGAAATATTTTTTAGATTCATACCTTGTTTGAATTTCTTAAAAATGTATATAAGGGAGAAGTTTCTGCGATCTCTTTTTCCATCATTATTTGGGCTGATTAAAAGTGGCTTTAAGTCTTTCAAAAGACTATATATGCCCGGAGGTTACATCGATTTGCTTGAAAAATATAATCAATTACTTCAGATTCTAACAAATAAGAGAGTTCAAGACAAAATTGAACTCGCCAGTCAAGTTCAATACTACTGTAAATGAAAAAAATGGCAGGTTTATAGTATAAACAGTTGTAATTGTTAAGATAATATTGGTTTTTAAGGAATTTTTTAAATAAACCCACAGACTTAGGTATTTTGGAGAATCTTCGAAAAAATATCCATTTCATCGTTTTGAATCATCTCCAGATTTATCCCAAGTTGGGATATCCAAAATTAACAGTATCCCTCGCAAATCCTTATATAGAACGATCACAAAGTGAATTGGAAAGTTTGTTATAAAAAAAAATTGTATCAAATATTTATTCAATTTAAAAAATCTAGTAGACCGCCCTTTCATGAAATTTTTCGTGAATTGACGAAGTTTTGGTTGTAGGCATCGGTCCAACTTTGATTAGACGCGATGTAGCGACCGCCATTTTGATAACTTTTCGAGGATGATGACAAAAATACTGAAAACTCCTAAATTATAAATATTTAACTCCCTCTGGGTAATTTGGCTCAAAAGAGAACCAATGCTTATTTACTTGCATTTTGAACTATTTCGCCATAAATTAATCACCCAATTTAAACGAATTGACGTAAATACAAATAAAGAATCGATTATTTCTAAAGATGCTAAATTTTTTGTAAAAATTACCCACCAAACAATTCAAAATAAGTGCGCCTAAATTCAACAATTTTTTGGCTCTTTAGTGCCGTTTTTCGATTAATTCAAGGATTTTTAGCAAACATGTGGTCTATACGACAATCACACACCACAACAGTAATTAATAATATGGAAGGGAAGTATATTTTAATGTTTTTTAGGACCGCTATAAATGAAAATTTATGGCTTGATAATTCATAGTTGATAATGTGTGTAGGTTGAATATTGGGATGTGAAAATTTCTGACAAATGGTCTTAAAGGCTGGGACCATCAGTTTTTTGCCCAAACAACAATTTCACAAAGGGTCCCGATCAGGGCAATCTTTAGATACTTATATGGACACGCGTCCTTCTTTTTCGGGGTCAGGCTTCCAAATCATTTCTTTGACATCTTCATCACTTATTTCCTTCGCCAATTGGACACATAACTTCTTTTAATTCTAAATTTATTAGAAATTAATTTTTTGCCAAACGTAATGACCTGATCAGGAATTTATATGCTCATGAAAGTATAGCCGTCTTTGCATGTTGAAACGCTGACTCAGTAGGCTAGAAAATTTACCTCTAAAAGTGATTTCGCCGTCATGGTTGAGGTCAAATTCGTCAAAAATGACTTTCATTTCATGATCTGATTCGGGTAGAATGTCATAATGGACAAAAATTCACTGAAAATCTCTCTTAACGGTGGCGATGATAATAATTTCATGGTCATCATTTCCGAAAATCGCCCTTAGGGTATTATTATCGCCATAGTTCCTTTTTTTCCACTGATGGATGACTCAAAAAAAATCTTTTATGTCATTTTGCGTGAGTGGTCGTTCCATTTCGTCCATTTGTCCTGTAAAGACTAAAACATACGTATTAGATACAATTGTATATTATTATACTGTAGTATAATAAAAGTTCTTCCGAGCTCAAACTCATTAATGTGATGAGATTTTAATGGAGTATATATGGCGTTTTACTTGAGTCTGTTTAACAATGAATTTTTTGCGATAAATTAATCTGAAATTGTTAGTTAAATCTGTACAAAATCTAAGTTTAGCGTCTCCTGGTCGATGCTTAGCACGATTTTACATATGTTGATTAAGTTTCAGAAGTTTAGAAACTGTGGGCTTAACATGGATTAAAAAATTTGGCAAACCACCGTTTTTTCGTTTTTTCGTTCTACAGTATACGAAAAAACGATTGGTTTTGCCACATGGTTAGCCATAATTTATATTGCAAATGTATTATCTGCATCTTCGAATAGGATATTTTCGTCGGATATCCTCAATACAAACCATTTGTAAACCTCAGATGAGTTTAGCGCTTATCGTATGTAATTTTGGTTATTAAAAACGTCCAGATAAGGTGATTATTTTTTAGATCCACCGAACGAACGAAACATTCTAAAAAAGCGTGAATCAAGACCCGTTTTATTTGTTATTTTGTTACATAGAGGGCTGAAAAATGGCAGCGACGAAAATTTATTTTTTTAATTTCCAACTATTTGCGGATTTTGAGGGATTTTTGAAATCTCAACAAAATATTTAATAATTCGATTTTCTTTGAATAATTATATAATCATAAATGTGGTATTCTTAGGAGTATTTTTAGCTCTGCATAGTGTTTTCATCATCAAAATTCACCTAAAGTAAAACTGGATGGATTGTTATGAAACTTCAATGAAGGCAAATTAAATATCACATTGAAAAATTTTTTTTTAACTGGTCGATTTTTACGCGATCGGTCGAATAGTGAAACTCTGGCTATGCATTAAAAAGAAAAAACAAATTTTGATGAGTTTTATCTCTTTTTTTTACTTCATGTAGACGGTATTAAATATTACAAGACGCCACCTTGAAAAAATGCTAACAGGACGGCATTTTTTGCGCGTTGTGTATTTGAGACCCAGGGTACGGTGTGAAATGTCTCATTTTTACTTTGCTGAACTTTCTAATTTTACCTGTTTATCAGATAACCATTCTTTTGGTGTTTCAAGAAGATCTTTTTATAATCATCTAAATTATCATCGGTTGGTAATTCGTTGAAAATCTTAATCAATTAACTAACAGTACAGATTTATTTTTTGGACAATATGATTTCTAATAAGACCCATAAGATAGATCAGGTCCTGTATTCTGCAAATGCATTGACGGACATCTTACCGGTCTAGGAGAATAGAACTAATTGCGGTTTTTAATAAATAAAAAATTTGAAAAAGAGCTGATGATGGACAAAAAACGACCGCAAAAGTTTGATTTTAGAAATAATTCAGTGAGAGTGATAGATTGAAATTTGTACTTTATGGGCCAGATACAGTATGGCCATACTGTATAGAATGTCAATTTATCATCTACATGTATTATCTAACCAAATGTGTGGATAGTATATATATCCCTATTCACACTTTTCTAATATCCCGGCCTACTAACTTAAAAACACACTACGTTTCCCAATCAGGGCCGGGATATTTTACAAAAGTGTGAATAAGGGATATACTTGTATAACATATTAAAATGTATAATTTAATTTTAAATATAAATAATCATACCCTCTACCGATTGTCAGTAGTTACAACTTTAACTAATATGGCTGGTAACTACGGACCCACTGCAGTGCACTGTATATCATATACTTTTTGAATGAACCCGTATGTTTTCGCAGGTCAGAATTCAATAATGCTTAAGGGGGTTGTATAGGCAGTCCATATCTAATTGAACTGGAAGTGCTGTCAACTTAATTTCACGATTTATGATCTCAACGTGGCCTGTTTTAGTAATATGAATTTTAAAAAATGGTGAAAAAAATTCAAAATTTTTCAAAAAATATTGAAATTTTTTTTTAAGTGTCTAAAATGAGAAAATGTTTTTTTGCTCTTTGCGCGAGAACGTGTAAATAATTGGCCATAGTTTATAATCCCGTTTCCAGAAACAATGATAGTTGTAAATCTTTTGATACTAACTGAAAATTTGACTAAGCTCAAAAAAAAATTTCAACTGTGGATCTCTGGGAATTAAGGCAGACAAATTTCAATCGTCGNGCTTATGTCAAGGCGATATTTTGAAGTTTTAGTGGTCAAATTTGAGCAAACGTTATTTTTTAACTTCATCTTTCAAAAAATACTTAGAAAAAAATCGAAAAAATGCGAAAATTTCGAAAAAATTTTTTTGATGATTGGGTTCTTAGTACACTAAATTATCACCCCGTATCAATTTGGAGCATTTTTAATGCCTCTAAGGTCTTTATTTAATCAGACAGATATACCCCCTTAAGGAGACAAATTTTTTTCGGAAAAATTTGTCGCTTTAAGGGAGTACTGGTAAGGGAGTACTGGTAAGGGAGTACTGGTAAGGGAGTACTGGTAAAGAAGTACTGGTAAGAGAGTACTGGTAAGGGAGTACTGGTAAAGAAGTACTGGTAAGGGAGTACTGGTAAGGGAGTACCGGCAAGGGAGTACTGGTAAGGGAGTACTGGTAAGGGAGTACTGGTAAGGGAGTTCTGGTAAGGGAGTACTGGTAAGGGAGTACTGGTAAAGGAGTACTGGTAAAGGAGTACTGGTCACATTTAGAGACTCGGACATGAAATTTTCTAGATTATCTTTAAAATGTTTTTTTTTGAAAATATGGATAAAAATAAGTTGATAAGAAGTCTTTTAAATTTCATTTGTTATGAAAAAAGTATTTTTATCGCGATTTGAAAAATATTTCGTTCATTTTTTTCAAATTTTGAAATTCTGAGAATTTGAATCGCGTTTCCAAAAAACGAGATACAAAAATGTGGAACTCGGGGTTTTGCCCATATCCTTAAGGATCGTATACTACCACTTTTTAGGTTTCTGCGGTCAAAATCCAGGAGGATAGTATTTTCCCCGAGGCAGACTCGACAAAATAAGGCCAAAAACAGTTTTTTGCTCATTTAAGCGCCGGATGAAATTTTTTGAGTTTAAACGGAACTTGGGGTTCTGCCCACGTCCTCTGTCAATAAAAGCTATAAAAGTATTCTTATCTTCAAAACTCAGGAGGAGTAGGCTTTTGAAGTGAAAATAGTGCCACTTTTAAAATGGTCGTTCCTGATTGGTCGGCCGAATCGGAGAACTTCGATTTGTTTTGTGTAAAGCAAGATTAATGTTCAGTTATCCTAAACTGAAATACATATGTTCGTGCTGTTTCTAGTACTTCATTGAGGCGACGCTGAAAACCCTGTTTTTGGCCATAAAATGCGACCAGTACTCTCTTAAGGAGTCAAAGGAGATTAAGCGCGCTTTAAGGAGACTACTTTTAAGGAGCTAGGGACTGTATAATTTTTTAAGCCCAGTATTTTGGAAGATATCGGCATTTTAAATTTTAAAAAATGCCATTTTTTGAGAAATTTACGACATTTTTGCATAAATCGTCAATAAATTGGCTTGCGGAAATTGTGCGACTATAACTAAAAGATAGTTTTTGTAAAAGCGCACACATTACATTTAAAAAATAGAAGAAAAATTGAGACGAGATCGAAAATTGTAAGCATAACATCGTCAATTTTCGAAAACATTTCGAATTTTTCAAAATCCTGGCTTCTAATTGGTCGATTATGACTTTTTGATTTATTGACTTAGAACTGTTAAATGTTAGTACAAATTGTTTGTTAAGTTTAACTGATACTAAATATGATCTAATAGGGGACGATTTATAATAAATTCATGAAGAAATTTCGATTTGAAATTTTGAATTTTAGTGATGACTCATACTTTTTGTCGAAAGCCAAAGTAAAAAACTTCGAATATGAAAGTCGTCCCAATTAATTTAAATTGGGTCATCATAAGCTCAGTACGTAAGAGATTTAGGCTAAACAAATGTTTAACATGTCAGAATTTCCGCAGGACGGTTTTTTATAAAATCTTCGCAGTTTATCGATTTTGCGTAGGCGTAATTAGAATTTTCTGATTTAAAATGCTATTTTCGTACAGAAATATTGATTTTTGGAATTCGCCTATATAAAAGAAAATTATCCTCATCCACGAAATAACCCCGTTGTCAACTCATATAAAAAATCCAAGAAAGTCGAGAATAACCTGTAACAGCCTAGCTCAGGAGCGCTCCAGTCGAATTTATAAAATGCGTGCATTTTTTATGTATGTCAAAATAACCCTACGTTTTTTCTCGAAACTAGAAAACAGTATGTGGTTTTCACATTGTTCAAGTGATTTTAGCACTAGAGTTTCCTATATCTAAAAAATTATTGCATATTATCTTAGCTAAGATAATTTTATCGTACTTGGCAAACTATATATTGCAAAAAAATATTTATACAATGTGTTATTGACAATATAATATTGTGGTATCAGTTATTTCCAGCTACTTAATTTTTACTTTTATTTTAATTAAATGCACCTGCCTGTTACATTAGAATTGATAGTCTTTTGTCAATTCAGTCGACGTGTTGGAAGTTTATTTTGTGTAAAAAACTTTTCGTTAAATGTTTTTAAATGAAATTTTATAACATAATTTATGTAAAATGCAGGTGCATTCAATAATGATAGAAGTTAAAATAGTACGAGCGGAAAATTCTGTATGGTATAACTTATACCGTATATGTAGAGTTGCGACTATTAAGACCTACTGAGGTGGAATTTGAAACTAAGAAAATTATCGAAAATTTTGTATGGTGAATTTTGCGCAGATGTTAAAGTTTCAATGTTTAAAATGTCAATTTGAACGTGTGCGAATTCTTTCAAAAATTTAGTTTAATTTCACCGTGAAACTCAGATCATTTAATTTTAAAAACAAGAAAATAATTCCCGTTCAGCTGAATATTTTTGCATGTCCAAAATTTTAAAAACACTTATTTTGACAAAAAATTTTGGAAAAAATCCACCTACGCAATTTTCTTGATTCAATTTTTTATTTCGTTTGTTTTTAAATAATATCTACTCGGCCTCAAAAGTTCCTGGCATATGATGATCACCAGATGGCAAAATTTTTTAAAACCGTATTTTTCCTACTTTTTAACCCCGGAACGCCATTGATTTTTTTTCATGTTTGCCTTAGATTTCAGTTCTCCCGTGCGCAACCCTAGGTATAAGTTAATGGCCCTACTTATTCAATTGTACGTCAATTGTTGTATAAATAGCCTTAAATGTCAAGATTGACATTAAAAACCATCCCTCAAAAATTAAATTTCTTAAGCATTAAACGTCAGAATTGTATTCAAGTCTCAAAATTTATTTCTTGCCAGAAAATACTATCTCAAAATGCAGCACCAATGGTACAAAAAACAGGAAAAATCTTATGGGAAAATTAATTGAAAATGTCAGCCTCGGCGATAAACTGATCGCGAACTCAAAATTTTGATAAGACAGAGGCATTTTCTCTAAATTGGCGCTCTCATGAGTTGGTGTAAGAGTAAATAAACTTTTTTTTATGTTATATAATATCATATCGTAAGCGTGGGAAATTTTATTTTGTGGACGAATTTGCACTGAATCAGAATTTAGGAATAATAAGCAACGGTTAAGGGGGTAATGTCCGCTAAAACAATGAGTGGAAAAATTGTAGAAAAACTCATTCTATAAAGAAAAACCGATTGCTAATGGTCTCACGGTCCTCCCGAAAATAGATTCTCTCGCTAGATGGCGCCATGTTAATAAATTTCGAGGAAATTAATGTTAGTAACATTATGTTACTAAGGATTTTACAGTTTATGCCCGATTTAATCTATTTCGTCTCAAGTGTCACCTAAGGAGATAACCGACGGAGGTCTATAACTCGAGATCTACACATG
>SCLH01002342.1:0-29476 GCA_004367855.1 Oikopleura vanhoeffeni
ATTAACCTCCATTAAGTACTCAGTATATAATGAAGCATAACTTTGATGGTATATTGAGAAGAATATATTAATCCGGTGAAAAGCTTTCATCCAGAGCCCATATCGGTATCTGTCAAAATATACCGACTCGGTGCCACCGAGGCCCTGAAGAGTATGGTGGTTCCTACATTTTCTGCAGTTATTATGTAATAAAAATGCACCAAATCAATCGTTTATGTTTTAGAAGCACAAAACAACCCAAATAAGAACAAAAAAAATTTCGAAATTTTTTAGTTTTTTCGATTTTTTTCTAAGTATTTTGTTCAAAATGAAGTACAAAATAACGTATGTTTTAATTTGACAACTAAAACTTCAAAATTTCAGCTTGACGTAAGCAAACTTTCTCTTCAGTGGTTTCCCAGCTTCCTTTTGGGCCTACTTTCGAAAAAAATCGAAGCACATTTTTTTTCGGAAATTTTTTCACGTGACCTTGAAAAATTCATATTTTAAGTTTGGGGTCGAAATTGACAAAACCGGCTCCACAGAAGTTTCTGTTTGTTTCGAGCTACCGTTTCCAAAAATTTGACTGAATTTTGAAATTTAACCTAGGAGGAGATAGATTTTTCGATGAACAAAGTCAAAAAAACGGTGGTTTATCGCATATTCTGGGAAAAATATAGCGCCAATCGACAAAAGCGCTGCTCAAAAGTTTTAAATACTAATTATACAGGTTTCATAAAAAATAAGGTTTATTTCAAAATAAAGCCTGAGAGGAGATAGATTTTCCGTTTTGACTTATGTCTCTCTGTCTTGCTTATGTGTCTGGAAGTGTATGCATGCAAAAAAAAATTGACACATGTTTTACGCAAGATGAAGGCTAGTTCTACAAACTGGCTGATCTAAAATATATCCTTGAAGCCCTGTTTGACTAATATAACATCAAGAATATGTCAAATGAGGAACCATCATAGTCTTAAGGGGGTCGGTGCATTTTGACAGATACAGATATCCGCGGATATGGACTCTTGATGAAAAACTTTTCAACGGGTTTATATATTTCTCTCAATGTACGACCAAAGTAATGCTTTATAATCTAGGCAACTTTTGTAAGTACAAAATTTTCGAATAATGGCTCTTTAAGAAAATTGTGATTTCGAATTAAATTTTCGAATTCGACAAATTAAAAGAAATTTTTGAAAAAAGTTCCGATCATTAACAAAAAAATGCTTTATTTTTGTTCAAATTTTTTTCCATTATTTGTTTCAAATCAACGAAAAACACTTTTCAAATGACAACTTTAATTTTTCGCGTAGGTGACCAAATATTTTTTCTATGCTATTTGAAAAATTATTTGACACTATTTTGAGATTTTTGGTGGAAACTATTTGGAAATATTTTGAAAATTTTCCTCATTTCTGGTTCAAATTTTTAAAACTTATTTTTTTGAGATCATTGCCTGAAAATATGAAGAATGGTCATTTAAATTTGATTTTTTGATACCAATTACAACATTTTCGATCATATTCGTTTATAAACTTTGCAGCTCTTTGAGAGGTCACAATCGCTTAAGGAGTCATTTTAGGGCTATGTTTAAAATCTCAAAGACATTAAAATTGAATTCTGCGTTTTTTCATAGCAATAACAACATTTTCTGATCGTTTTAGCTTGTAAATTTCAAAGCTCTTCAAGAAGTCACCATCGTTCAAGAGGTCATTTTAGGGCTATGATTCATAATCTCAAAAATCTTCAAATTAAATTTTGCGTTTTTTGATAGCAATAAAAACATTTTTTGATCGTTTTCGCGCATAAATTTCCACGCTCTTTGAGAGGTCACCATCGCTTAAGAGGTCCTTTCAGGGACATGATTTTTAATCTCAGAAATCTTGAAATTAAATTCTGCGTTTTTTGATAGCAATTAGAACATTTCTGACCGTTTTCGCTTTTTAATTTCTAAGCTCTTAAGAGGTCACCATCGCTTAAGAGGTCATTTTAGGGCTATGATTTATAATCTCAAAAATCTTTTAATTTAATTCTGCGTTTTTGATAGCGATAACAACATTTTCTTATCGTTTGCGCTTATAAATTCCCAAGCTCTTTGAGAGGTCACCATCACTTAAGAGGTCATTTTAGGGCTATGATTTATAATCTCAAAAACCTTGAAATTAAATTTTGTTTTTTTCTGATACAACTTTGAATTATTTGAATTATTTCAATTGCGACAATTTTTACATTTTGAAAACGTTGAATGGTACCAAAGTCCGAATAGTGTTCAAAACACTTAAATTAGGTGCTTATTAGCCAACAAATTTTTTTTGGGGTAATTTGAGTACAATTATTGTACTTGAACCAAAACCTTAGTTCTTAATTTCAAGGTCACGTGATCGTTATTCGACTTTGTGTGATGAAAAAGGTCTTAAAAACTTCTAAAGAATCTTTTTCCAAAAAGTGTTTTGAACCATTTCTGAAAAAAAAAGAGTCCTTTTTTGACCGAGTTTTTTTCTCTTATATACGGTCACGTGATCATTATTGCGCTTTGGTGTAATAAAAAAATCTAAGAACTTTTTTCTGATTACGATGAAAGGTTTTATTTGGTGATTCGAAATATTTTTGCAAAAATTAATACTGTAATACAGTGAAAATTTTCAAAAAAAACGCACAAACGTCATTTTGTCGTAAAGTACAATAAGTTTATAACTGATCTTGTCATTAATGATTAAGCGTCGAAAAATGTAATTAAATGGTGAATGGTCACTACTTGCCGGAAATCGAGTCTACGAGATAAAATAACCAGAGGTACCTGGTCTTTCGATATCTGTTTCCTCAGAAACGTCCATTTTAATCTCGAATGAGAGACAGTTAACGCGGTTTTCATACAGAGTCTTAAATTCAGTCTTATGAATCATAAGTAAATCATAAGTTGTGATGTTTCTGAGATAATCTAGAAAAAAATTTAAATTTTATTTTTTTGTTAAACGATGGAAATTACTGATTTTGAGAAGCTTGGTTCAATTTATTACATCACATAGCAAATGACTTATAAAAATTTTCACCACGTCTGAAATGTCGATGAAGCCGCCCTTAAATATCATTGTTGCAGGAATGTCGATGAAGCCGCCCTAAAATATCAATGTGGCAGAAATGTTGATGAAGCCGCCCTAAAATATCAATGTGGCAGAAATGTTCATGAGGCCGCCCTAAATTATTAATGTGACAGAAATGTCGATGAAGCCGCCCTAAATTCAAAATGTTGCCTCTTCTACGCCTTCATTTTCTTGGGAGGAAATTAATCGTGGCAGAAATGTCGGCCAAGCCGCCTTTATCGATATGAGTCATACTGTGTAATTACAAAATATTATTAGTTGAAAATTGCTTGACCAGTCAAGATTTTCATAATCGACCATGAATTAACATTATAAATTTATTGTATAACTTATACAGTATAAGTCATATCATATGACTTATACAATAAAACTTATAATGTTAATTTTTGGTCGATTATGAAAATCTTGACTGGTCAAGCAATTTCCAACTAATAATATTTTGTAATTACACAGTTTACGAGGATTTATTGTTGTTCTGAAGTGAACTCAGTTATCTTGACCATTATGATCGCAAATTTTTATTGTTATCACAATAATTTAGAAAGAAAATTCTAGTTTAAGGATGAACCTAATTTTACAGCAAAAATAATAAGACATATGTCATTTCATTTGCTTAATATTGGACAGCGATTAAAATGGTTAAGATTCGCTCCTTTTGAAACTGGTTTTGAGAAAAATCACTTTTTAAACTGTAAATCGCAGGTTCAGAACAAAGCTAAAACAATTTCTCAATCCCTGAGTCATTTCCTGAAACCTGATAAATTCAGAATTTATATTCTCGGTTTCGAATTAACGCTTTAATATTTTTCTGAAAATTTTCGCGAAAATTCGAAGAAAAACTAGAAAAAAAAATGAATGTTAAAACTTGGCGAATAATTTTTTGAACAATATTTCTGAAAAATAAATTTTAGTTTTAAGAATTATTTATTTTTGCGGCTTCAGGCTGTTTGAACAAAAAATTTCATGACAAATGGCTTTGATGCGTTAATGGGTTTCAGAACGATTAACCAAATTATCATGGATTTATGAGAAAAGCATCCCAAAAATTGTATTTTGTTTTTATTTAGTGACTTTTACCTATGTTTTGTCCGAATTAAAGAATATAATATGATAATTTGATGTGAAAGAATTGAAATGATATTTACAACCTTCTAATTAAAATATTTTTGAAGGTTATTGAGGTTTTTTATTTCTTTGTTATTAGGAAATTGTATTAATTGTTGGTAATAAAAATTCAGGTAAGAGTTAGTCCAAAACATGATAGAAGCACCTGGAGCAAGAGTTTATTACTGACAAAACTCTGAGGTTATAATCTAGATCACGTACCTCGCAATTAATAAACTGGCATGATCTCCCACACTGTCAATTTTGTATAGAACCCGAAGACCGCAGTGTGCGTTCAGGGCTGCGGTGCTATTGGACAGATCCGGAAATGGCCGCTTGATGAAAAACTTTTCACTGGGTATATATATTTTCTTCAATAAACCATCAAAGTTCTGTTTCACAATCAAGGCAACTTTTGTAACTTCTAAATTTTCGTATTATTGCTTTTCATAAAATTTTAAGTTCGAATTAAAATTTTCGAATTCCTAGAATTTTGAGATATTTTAAAAAAAAATCAGAAAAATACAAAAAATTTTTCTTATTGTTCCGTGAATGGTTTTTTGAAATATTTCTTCAGAATTTAAGAGAAAAACTTTAAAAAATTGCTACTTTAACGTTCAGAGTGAACAAATTTTCTTTATGTTCTATTTTGAAAATTATATGACATTTTTTTGAGATTTTTGGTCAATAATATTTAGAAATTTTTTGGATTTTTTATCTTATTTCTTGTTTTAAAATTTTAAAACATATTTATCTGGAATCAACAGCTAAAAATATGAAGAATTTCACCTTTATTTTATTTGCATATGACCTCGTTTTGTGTCTTCGCTCTGGTTCATACTCTTATTCATAATTTTTGAAACGAATCTACGGTTTAGAAGATATCGATCGAAGCGCTTTTCATCGAGAATTAATAAAATTATTACTATTAATTTTTCAAATTGGAAAACCGACTCGACCATCATTGATAAAATTTATTTTATTGAACCCATGTTGAAAAATATAAGTTAAAAAATAAGAAACAAATTAAATGAATTATAAACAGTGGTCAAAACCGTTTCTAACAGTTTATTATCGATAAAAATTAATTTCACCTTAATTTAGACACTTTTGATAGCAAACGCCCATTTTTTTTAGTGTTTTTTCAAAAGAAGATACATAAAGTAAAAATATTCGATCTAAAATAAATCAGATTAAATGAAGTAAGCTCAAAAGTCACAATTTTTGTTCGAAAATATTTTTATTTCATAATTTCTTAGTGGCAAACAGTTATCATCAAAAGAAAAAACACAAAAAGTGCAAATCTGTCAAGTATCACCGATCTAAAGCAGTATTTTTATTTCAACTAAAATACCCTGAATTATGATTACTTTTCAATTGCTTGCTACGTGACCTCAATAATTTCATTCGAGATAGGTTGCTGATGAAAGTTTGCGATTATTACATTTAATTATGCTGCAAATAATGTTTCAAAATTTCGCGTGAGTTTCAAGTTGTGTCGACACAAAAAGTGATTTGTCGACACTTCAGGTGATTAAACGACAAGTTGAAATCAAAGTGTATAAAATCATGGTTTCGAATCGCATTTAATTTTGACAACATTTGAAATTAATGCAGGAAATTTTCCTAGTAACTTTCTATGTACTTGGCCTAGACTGCAAAAGCTGCAATCTTGATCATCAAGCGATGCTAAAGTGGATTTTATGATGTAACTAAGAATGGGTCTCCGCCAGGGCGAAATTTTCTTATTGTGATACAGTAAAGTATTATTTTTTATCAGAACAAGGAGAAAAATTTTCCTGTCTTTATCTTTTATAAGGAATTTTACTTAAGGGCATCGGTGCATTTTGATAGATTTGCACATTTTCAATTTTTCTAGTCTTGATGGGAAACTTTTTGCCACTTCAACATTTTTGTATAAAAACTTTTTCGAATACAATTTGTCACTTTTGAGCTTATTTTGTTTAATCTGAATTTCTTCAGATTGATTATTTTTTATTTATAAATCGTCTTTCGAAACGACACTAAACAAAGCGCGCTTGCTTCTTAAGGTGTCAAAATTACAGTAATTTTTTATATTAATCAGAAACCAGAAAATACAGTTCTGTTGACCATCGAAAATTCATTTATTTTTAATTTCACGATTTTTAAGTCAAAATCAAAAAATAATTTTCTGAATAAAGACGAAAAAATCGAAATTTTAGCACATCGAAATTTTTTTTCATGAGTCTTATTTATTTAATTTGAAATCATCGACAGGTCGGCTTACCAAATGAGCAAGTGTTTCTGAATTAAATTTTTTTTAATTCTTGATCAAAGAGGGCTTAACTATATTTCGCGCGACCCGTAGTTTCATTTCAAAAAGTATGATTCAAAGTATAAACAAGCGCGAAAAAACAAAACGAGAACATATTTCACTAAAGGTAAAGTAGGCATTTTCAATCTCTTCAGCTGATGATTCCAGAAAAATAAGTTTGAAATTTTTGGAACATGAAATGTGCTTATAAAAATTTCGACAAAACATGACACAAAAATAATATATAATTTCCCAAAGAGCGATTGAAACAAATATAGAGATATACCGAATATGTTTTAGCTTTTGGGGTTTTAACCGGGGAGATTGAAACGCCCCTTAAATAAACTAACCAAGTCGGGCTCTGATTGGTTAAGCGTGAATCTCCTACTGAAACACCCCAAAAGCTTAAAAACATGCGGTATGAAAAAGTGAAAGTGGGCATTAACCCACATACTCAGAAGTTATGAACAGTGACGTACTCAGCGGTGGCCAAATCTGGCCACCTGATTTTAAAAAATCATATTTTTATCCAAGTTAACGTTAACGAAAATATAAACTATTTATTCAGTAGCTTCAACAATTATTTCATAGAAAAAAAATTAAAATTATATTTTTTCGGTTTTTTACGATAATTTTTTCTTTGAGACAATATCGTAAATAGAAAATATTTGAATAAAACCTTCAATTGAAGAAAAACGGTAAGGNTTTTTTCAAGTTCAAATCTCATTTGAATTTTTTTAGGGCCCGATTCCGGGTCGATAACATTGCTTTATCTCAAGAACTACAAAAGATAGAGAAAAGATAAATTAGCCAAAAGATAGAGAATTTCAAAAACACCGATCATTTTAAATATAAATGTTTTCGGAAAAAGTTAACTGATTAAAAATAGAGATCGCAAGTCACTTTGGCCAGATATGGCCAGCGCTGAGTATGTGGGTTAAAAGTGTTTTTCGCATGAAATTTCGACGAAAAATATATTGAAAATTTTCAGCTTAAAATGTGGAAAATTTTCATATACCTTAAAAGAAATCGAAAAAGAGTGAAAATTTAGCTTAGGTTTTATTCTAAAAATGCGCGTTATTTTTCGAAAGCAACTTACATATTTTTAACTGGTGATTCGGTAAATTAATTGTTTTATTTTTAATAAATATTTTATCTAAAAATTAGCGCTAGTTTGCCAACATTTATTATTTTTTGCGCGAAAAATCAAGAACTATAGATTTTGCACTGTACACTTTTTTGAATTAACAAATAATTATTATAAGCTTAACAATAAATTATCGAGACGTTGCTCAAATAAAAATATAAATATTTTATCTATCAACAGTTTCTTATTTCTCTAATTTGTATTTGTTATCGATAATTGGAAATGACTCATTTGAAATCAGTCAAAGTAATTGCCTAGAGACAATCCGAAATAAAAAGTGAAAATGTCATCTGTCAAAATGCACCGAGGCCCTTAAAGCTTTATTGTTCGCACTTTTCTTTGTATGTACTATGTATCACCATTTTTAATTTTCTGCCAAAAACTGATTAGAAAACAATTTCAGTAATCGCAGAAAAATATGAAAAAGGGACCGATTCGAACGGATCAGCCCGACCGTTCCCGCCCGCCTCAAAAAACTGCTATTCGACTACTTAAAATTTCTAAAATTGCTTAATAATTAAAATATCATAAAATAAATGTTGCGTGTTCAAATGATGACTACAGATCAACCCTGGAACTCGAAAACTGGGAGGTTGAGCCAAATTCGGGCAATTTTGAGCACAGTTTTCACTGTCAAATTTACGATTTCGACATTTTAAACAGCAATTATGCCTTTTTCTGATGATTCTCCAGATGAAGAATAGTAATTAATTTCTCCTTTTATCTTTTTTTTATCATTTCTTATCTTTAAAGTTTTCTTTACTTTCATACTTACCTTATTTATCCTTTGTTTTATCATGTCATCGCATTTTCAAAATAATTAGGTTGCGCAAAAAAATATTTTTTGATCATTTTGAAGTATTTGATCTCAATAATATGATCCAGCAAAAACATTGGAATTTTAAGCTTTAGAACAGTTTAAAGCAATCTTAAAACTTAATCGGGTGATTTGTTTTAAAAAGCCGAATAATATACAAATAATACTAAATAAGTGGCATAAAGGCTCAAGAAAGTGCCGTAATAATTATTAAGGTTTTTTTGTTTTTTATGCAAAATTCGATGAGTGATCTACTTTACTACATACTTTACTACTGTATAATCAAAAACTTAATGATCGTTTCACGAAACCCGATGTTGATGCGTCTCAATCCATATTTTATAAGTTGTCTTTGACCTCAAAGTATAATTATCAAAATATCTATCCATTTCAGATATTCTATAAAAACAATTCTGAAAATTATATTTGAAAAGTGGCGAATTGACGACATCAGAGAAATAAATTTCCCTTATTTTTTGAAAAAGATGGACTTTTTGCGAAAATCGTTAGAATGACTTAGCTTTAGTTTTCCGCTTATCAATCGGGTTTTTTTCCTGTTGTTCTTCAAAATAAATTACTTATGAACAAAAATACAGAACTGGTTGTAACGAAAAATCTTTAGGTCAGCGTGAGATTAACATCGAGTATTCTTCAAATGGGTGCCACTGGCAGCGATCCGGCAGGTTAGTACATTTTTTCAGAGCGATATGAAAGAAAATAATGTGATTTTTTCTACTTTTATCAACAATAAGCGATCAGAATATGTGAAAGCATCTACATGTACATGTATAAAAAAAAATTAAATTGCCTTTTTGTTTTGTTTTTACTTACAGAATTCAATAAAAAAATAGAAAAAAATTTTGGACGCAAAGTGCATAAAATTTTTTTAATGCTTAGAATATTTCTGAAAATTTTACAAATTTAAAAAATAAAACTCAAACTCAAATCTATCCAAAAATAGCTGAAAATAGTTTTTTTGAGCTAAAACCTATTATTCTTGTTCAGCTAACAAAAATAAGCCAAAAAAATTAACTAACTAATTATTTTCGTAAATAAAATTGACTCCAGTCTGCCGAGTCGATGCAACCCCCCCCTAAAATTAAGCCAGAGGCGATTCTATTTTTGGTGGTCGAATGTTGTAACAATCATGAATCAAGAATTCAACAACACATAACGGAGTTACGGTCGCTGAGCTTGCTGTTCTGCAGCTCTAAAATTGCGAAGATTATTTTTGGTATTTAACAAACAGAAAATATGCTGATTTTTAAGTTTCCTTTATCATGGCACGACTTTAAGGGTATGGTGGTTCCTACATTTTCCGCAGTAATAATATCATATGCACCTAGGTGTAGATAGGTTTTCCGATGAACAATGTTCTAAAAACGGTGGTTTATCGCATATTTTAGAAAAATATAGCACTAATTGACAAAACTGCTCTCCTTGAGTTTGACTAACTAATTTTTATGGCTTTATTAAGTATTAAGCTTATATTCAAAATTAAACGTCGGAGGAATAAAGGCTTATATTTTATAACTTCGAACATGTTAACTCGAAAACAGCAGGAGTGGTAACTTAAAAAAAAGTACTGATCAACCAGAAAATATCTATTTAATTGTTACTAATCAATTGACTGAATCATTAAATTGAATATAATTTCACACTATTGAAAAATATCAAAAGCATCAGAACTTGAGAATTAAGCAAAATATAAAAATTTCAGAAACAGTTCTAGAATCTGCTCGTGATGACAAATTTGGTGTAAAAGAAAATTTGACCAAAAATGTCATTTTAGCTGGTGAACTTGAGGCCATTTTTTGGCTTTGACGGACAAAAATACAAAAAATGAGAGCGGAAACATTTGACCTATAAGATTTTAATCGAAAACTACAGCAATTTAGATTTCAATAAGGCCTTTTAGTGAACTTTTGTCTGATCCGAAGCAATTTCCGGCTTTTTTTTTTCTTATTCTCGGGCAAAATCGAATAAAAACCCCAAAACTGAAATTTCTCAAATATCCGGATATGCGTATCTGTCAAAAAAAATAGAGAAAAATGTCTTTATATCTTTAAATTTTCATCTGGCGGATGTTATGTCAGCTGATATAAGCCTGCTGAGAATATTACAAAAAAGCTTTGTTCTCATAAGTAATTATTGCCAATTAATTCTGCTTAATATCAGTTATTTGATTTATGGGTTGAAAGTCGCAGCGCGGCAGGTGAGAGTTAAAATAATTTATTCATTTCAATATCACTTCCCGCTCATTACTTTCAGGCAAAATACCTTTGCTGCTCCATAACAAGTTAGGTAAAGTTTGTCTCTGCTACACCCGTGTTCTGGGTTCCACGGTATCTTGGACCGCACCCGGTATATATGCTAGTACGGTACTAGTATACCCACGCAATTTTTATTTTTCACGCTTAACTTTTTCTACTGCTAATCGCCGATATTACCGTAATTGCGTGGGCATTCAAGATATTTTATACTAACTGACACTAGTGCGTCATTAAAGACACCTTATTTTTAAAATTGGATTTCCTGATCTACTCCAATGAACTGCTGTTTGATAGCGTTGAGTAGTATGTAAGATTCACAAAAAAAAGTTCAGCGATATTGAACTTTTGGCTGAGTGAGCGGAGCGTCATAACTTTGATTAAGTGGCTAATTAAATCGCGGGATTCTTAGGTAGTGTCCAGCAAAAAAGCTTTGGCTGAAAAAATGTATATAACTAAATCGACAGAAAAAAGGTTGGTCGGGGTTTCACAGCGCTATCTGGTGTCTAGCGCCCTCCGCGCGCAATATTGGTAAATAGCCTTGATATCGCTCTGGATAAAATAAAGAGAACCGCTTGAATTTTAACTTAAAATAAATGCAAATGAATACTAGGATTACCTTCTTGTAATTTGCTATAACAAAAAATCAGATCGATTGATTTTAACATAATCAAACATGAAAACATATTATTTTAGAAGATTTTTTTGCAAAAACAAGCATTTTTATTACAAATATACAAGAAATTGAAAATTCAGACAATTTTGCAATCAAACAGATTTTTTTGGAGCAAAATATCACGTGGGCAGTGAATGCGAGTTTAAATAAAAGTGTCGGAAATAGTAAAATGTAAAAAACTGAAAAATGAATATAATAATGGTGGTTGTCTAGTCAATTGCTTTAATTGGATTTTTCTTTGTATCCTGGTACTACAGAATTTGAACTTGGCACTACAGAATTTTGAATTTTGTACTTGATTCGAAATTCTGAAATTTAACGCCTTTTTAAACTTCTTGATTTAAGTTTTGGCATTTTTCCAAAAGTTTGATTTTCATTATGCATAATAATTGTTACGCTATATACACGCTTGTATAGTATTCAGATCCCTACCACCTCCTAAACAAATAAATTGTTGCTAAAATTGTGATTTTATAAGTGAGTATAATTAACGGAATGCCAGAGTTTCATCACACAAAATGATTTTTTTTTACTTTTTGAAGAAACTCTTATTACAGAGATTAAGGTTTTAAGATTAATGATGGAATTTATGTGAAAATCCAATGAATCACCATAATCAAAATAAAATTTACTTGGAAGATAAAAAAATTGATGTCTAATATTTGTCAATCTTTGATAAAAATGTTTCTTTGATGCGCCATAATTATTGCTACATTATAGACACCTACTGTGCCAAATGTGTTGATCTTAATTAATATTTTCGCGATAAAAACCTTCTTATTATTCTTAGCAATTTGTTATTTCAACTTTAATTTATGACTTCAATATATTATTCAAAATAAGCCTACTATATGTTTGAGCTTCAAACTGCAGAAGAAAATTCCGCAACGCAAGGTTTTGCGCATACTTTTGTTCTAGGCCCTAAAAAAAATTTGGATCGATTATATTAAAGAGGAGATTTCAAGGATAAAACGACTCCGATTAAAAAAAAATTCTATGTCAAAAAATAGCCTTGTTCAAAAGACTGAATAAAAAACACGTTTTTCGGCATAACTTTCGTTAAATCAAAACGAAAAAAATTTAATCAATTATATTAAAGATATTATTCTGGCAGTCACTCTCGTTTAAAAATTAATGAAATCGGATGTCAGATTAAAACATCCTTGTGCTTTGAAAAGTTCGACTTTGGCGCCTCTTGTGGCTGAACCTATTTTCAAAAATCTGCGAGAACTCGACCAAAATTTTTTCAGGGTCAGTTTAGTATTATATCAATTTTCAGCCAAACTTTTTGCTGGACACTACCCTTATTGGGTATCGTGATTGGACACTTGCTCAAAGTTATGACGCTCGAAATGAATCGACGACTAGGCCGGATCTTCGAAATGGGGACAGAAATGAAGTTTCCAGTTAGAAATCTTAAAACGCATGAGCATTTGAATTAAGGGCCTCGGTGCATTTTTACAGATCTGCACTTTTTCAATTTTTTTGGTCTTGATAAGAAACTTTTTGCCACTTTGAAATTTCCGGATAAAAACTTCTTCGAACACAAGTTGCCACTTTTCAGTTAACTTTGTGTAGTCAGAATTTCTTCAGATTGATTATTTTTACTTTATAAATCGCCTTTTGAAAAAACACTCAAAACTGCGCGTTTGCTATCGCAGGTGTCTACAAGTGTAAATAACAGCAAAATTCAATTTTTTTTTATCAATTAGGAACCTTAAAATACGGTCCTGCCGGCCATTGGAAATTTATTTATTTAAATTTTATACGATTTTGAAGTCGAAATCGAAAATTTAAATTTTTGAAAAAAAACAAAAAAAACGAAATTTTTGCTCATCGAAAGAAATATTTTTTTTCATGAGTTTAATTTAACAAATTTGGAATAGTCAATTGGTCGGCTTACCTATTGAGCAAGTCTTGGTGGAATATTTTTTTTTTAATTTTAGATTAAAGAGGGCCTAACTAGATTGCGCGCAAACCGTATTTTCATTCAAAAGAGTATGATTCAGAGTATAAACAAGAGCGAAAAAACAAAACGAAAGCACATTCAAATAAAGTGAAAAAGACCATTCTCAATATTTTCAGCTAAGAATTCCAAAAAATAAATTTAAAAAATGTTGAACAAGAAATGAGAAACATTTTCAAAATATTTCTAATTATTTTTGACTAAAAATCACTAAAGCATGTCATATAGTTTTCTAAAGAGCATATAAAAAATATGTGATCACCTAGTGAAAAGTGAAAGAATTCATTTTGTAGAGTTTTTTTCGTTGATTTGAAACAAATATTGAACAAAAATTTTGAACGACAAAGAAGGCATTTTCATTATGTTTATAACTTTTATCGAAAATTTCTTATTATATCTCGAATTCGAAAGGTTAAATTCAAACTCAAAATTTTTTTAAAAAGCCATAATGCAAAAAATCGCTAGTCACAAAAGTTGCCTGGATTATGAATCATCACTTTGATGGTATATTGGGAAGAATATATTAATCCAGTGAAAAGTTTTTCATCAAGAGCCCATATCAGTATCTGTAAAAATGCACCGAGGCCCTTATTAAGGCGAAAATTTGGACATTTTTTTTTCAATTTGAAAAGAAGTATAACAATTGGTTCAAATAAAGTAAAATACCAAATGCAAAGAGTTAGATTTTAAACTTGTACACTTCTCGTAAAATTGAAAAAAATGTTCGAATAATGGCCTTCTTTTGAACGCTTACGCGTTTTCATTCTTCAACGGAAAACTTTATTTTTTCCCATATCGCTGAATTTTTGTCAACAAAAATTCGGAAATATCGGGCCTTTACTCTGATTATGAAATTCATAATTTATGATACAGACAAAAACAAACAGAGGTGGTATTAATTCATCAAAAATCTTAATTCATCAAAAAAAGGTTAATTCATCAAAAAAAGTTAATTCCCCCGTTTTATAAATTTTTAGAGACAATGATTAAGTGGAGCGTTTTGACAGTGAAATTTAAACATATATGGCCATAAAAAAATTTAAAATTTTGTTTTATCCAAAATGATAAAACGGACCATTTTCACTGTCAAAACGTTCCTCTTAAACCATTTTTTCTAAAAATTTCTAAAACGAGGGAATTAACCTTTTTGATGAATTAACCTTTTTTTGATGAATTAAGATTTTTGATGAATTAATACCACCTCAAACAAACATGGAAACAAAGTGTTTTTAACCATGTTACCCTTAAAGCCCTTTAAGCCTAGATTAAATTAAAAGACAAAAGTGAAATTTTATTTGTCGGAAATATTAATGCTGCAGTTTATCGAATAAAATTAGTTCCAAAAAGAAGGCGCTGAAGGCTGTACATTGAGATTTCCAGTTTCTAGAATCTTATCCGCCCTCAAATCCGAAATGTCACATGACCTTTTTCTATCTTTAAAATTCTGATCTGGAAATTCGACCACATCGGGATAGCCGAAACCTGAGTCACTTTGACTTTTAGATTTTTGAAGTTTTATTGAATTCCTTGAATTTCCTTGAATGTGCGATCGTAATGATTCGGAGGAATTTATCCTAGATCGAGTTGTCGTGAAATTTTTGCCACGGTTTCTGATGAGTTCAGTCATAATTGAAATAACCCCTCCAAGCCAGACAAGACCCGCAAGAATCCAGAAGAATACCAAAACTTCGAAGGGTGTGAAATTAAAATTAATAAGTTTGTCGACAAAGAAAAATTTCTAACTCAGATAAGTTTCTCAAAATTGTTTTAAGCTCTGTCTATTCTTTCGCAACCTTCTACTTTTGACAGTTTTTTCTGCAATTGAAATATTGTATTTTGTGTTTTTTGTTATTTCATTTACTTATAATTCATCTCAGGTTCAAGATTTCTAAAAATTCAAAAAACATTTTCAAAATAGATAGTTATTTTCAAATATTCTCAATTTTGAGGACAAAAATCTAAAGTATAAGTTATTCAGGTTGTATTTTAGATTTTGAGGCGCTTTGCCGTCTAATTGATTTTAACGTTGATTTTTACGTTGATTTTTACTTAAATATTTATAGGATTATTCAGTAAGACGGCAAAGCGCCTCAAAATCTAAAATACACCCTATATAAATTTTTGTTTGAAACAGTCACCCTTCGAAATATCATAATATTTTCTTAGACGACCAAAAACCCCCTCGTTCTTAAAATATCAAATCATTCTGTCTAACCTATAACAGCCAAATGGTTTGGGATAATTCCTACAGATTTTCGCGAAAATCGACTTTATTTAAGTAGATATTTGGACATCAATTATGGGGTGAAAAAAGCTTCGGGAAAATTTGGTACACTTTTTTTCCGAAAAACTGTCTGAATCGGCCACAAATCGAATTGAAAGGTCGTGTTTTTAATGAAATATCGGTTCTTTGAGCTTCATCAAAATGACCTTTTTTTTTAATTTTTAATCTTTAATTTTACCCCTCGAATTTGGAAGTATTTTTCTCAAATCTAACTCAAGGTCAAACTCAGCAAGTCGCGTCTTTCAAGACAGGTCTCGGCTCTGTCAACCTAACGGTCTTTCAGTAACTAGCTTTGACCAACATTTGACGGTTTCTGACCTGAAATGACAAGTTTTTCAGAAATTTATTTTGATTTCAAAATCTCATGATATCAACCAGACTTTTCGGGTAAGAATGTTTAATTATAATGATATGTTTTACTTAAATTTAAAAATAACCAGAAAAACGGAAAATGTTTTTTATCGCCAATGGGAGGATGGATTTTTTTTCTTACATATCAAATTTTCATTTTAAGGGTCAACTTAACAAACCCTTCAAATTTGAATGCGATATCTATTATATTTCTAGAGTCATAATTTGTACGAATTATCCCTACACATGGGTCCTGTTCTTGCCAAAAAACTTGTGAAAAAGATGCATAACTTTGCACCTGATTTTGCTTTTAATAATTGTTTCCGCAGTGTCAAAATTTCAAACATTTATTCTAACACTTTCAAATGAAAAACTTAAATTTATGAGACTGCAAACTTTATTTATCATATCAAATGTGGTTTTCGTCCCATTTTTCTTCCGATTGATCGCGGAATTTCAAAAATCTAATTTTTTTCTCATTTCTGCAAAAATGGATTATTTTTATCAAATGAGTTGTTATCACAGTATAACCACCAAAAGTTCAGCTCGAAAATGCTTTGGAGCCTCGAGGGAAGTTTCGAGTTTGAAATCTACAAGAGTTAAAGATATGGCATAATTACGTACAACAAAATTAGCGATATCGTCAGTTTTTTGATGGCGGTGTTTTCAATGATTCATAAACTTGGCGTGAAAATTTACATTTTTTTAATAAGATTGTCAAAAAATATGAATTTATGCTTTAAAAACCAAATCATTAATAAATTTAATATTTTGAGAATTGAATTCAAATAAATTCACACCTTGCCTCTATACATATTAAATATGTACTCTATATTTTGTGGCCACTCCGTTGGATTACACAGCGAGCTTAAACCGCTGGCATTATCTACATTTTGAGATGGAATAGGATTTATAAGAGCTTCAAAACATGCAGTATCATTTCGAAGATAAGTGGCGTATCTATCAGGCGGCTCCATACTGGGAATAAAATCACCAAAGCCAATTGTCGACAAGGAAATAAACGAATAATAAACAGCATCCAGAATACCCCAACCTGAATAATTATGATAAGTACTGCCGAATGTGTCAATGTCGCCGAAAATGCACTATATCCCTTTATCACTTTTTGGTTAGAATGCGTAGCCACTACTCATTTTAACGTGTGATTTTAACGTCGTGGCTACGCATTCTAACCAAAAGTGATAAAGGGATATCACCAAATTATTTTTAGATTTTATCATTAATTATTTTAATCTCCAAAATTTGGAGTCCAAATATTATTTTTTTCTAGTTTTGATTGATTGTGCCTTATAAAATTAACAACTTATCCGATATATGACGTCATTTCGAACAAATACGCGATTTTTTTCATTTTTGAAGAATATTATTTTTGTCCTAGGCTGTTATTGGCGTATTTTGACCCCATATTGCCGAAATTCTCAATATCGCCGAAATTCTCAATATCGCCGAATTTTCGGACAAATTTTTTTTTAATCTGAAACTTGCCGTGAAAGCCGTTTGTAGTTAAACCACAATTATAAAATTTTTGAACCCTGTAGTTAATTAAAATTTCATTGTTTATTTATTTCACGGAAATGGTTATTCAAGATTCTGAATTTCGACTAAATTTCTTGAAGTTCCTAAGCAATTCACAGAGTTGGAGCTGGAGAGATACAATTTTATGAAGCATTTTGAAAAAGTGTTCAGCTTTTCAAGATTATTCCTATCTTGGGCAACTCGAGCTTAGAGAATTTGAAGATGACATTTAAATCACACGGGAATATCCATAGTGGGAGCCAAAAAAATCTCACTAGGCTTGAAAACGCACAAAAAGGCAAAAATCATGTTATGAATTTCGTTTAGTCGTACTGATTTGGCAATTTTATTAAAAATTCTTATAATTAATGTTTAGAAAAATATGATGAACGCGATAATCCGACACAATCATCCGACAGTCGAATTCTGACTAGTTTGCAAAAAATAACAGTCTATTGTGTGATAATTTTGTATTTTAATTCTTCAACCATACTTCAATTTGACTTCAAGATAATATTTTTGTCAAAAACATGGTATGAAAATTGTTTGTCCATCATATTACCTTCCATAATTGTGAAAATATACGAAGGCAATCCAATTAAAAATATTAGTCCAAGAAATGTGTAGATAAATGGAATGACGTAATCAGGGAGACTTCGTTTCAGCTGCTTTTCGAACCATTTTCGAATACAATCCATTTTTGAATTGATCAAGTCGGAAATTGCACTCATCATATACGCGAAATACGGGATCCCAAAACTGATAAATGCAAGACTGAACGTGGGATCAAAAACAAAATGCCTTGTTAATACACAGTTTTTTTGCTGTAAAAACAGTTGCTATGATGTCTAGCTGGAGAAGCTATTTGAAGTTATTTGCAAACTTTTTCATTGTCAAGCAAACCACGTTCATTTCAGGTGAACTTACTTCTCAATTTAATTTTACATCAAGCTTTCAATTTAACTTGCAAAACAAATTACTCAGAAACGGTTCAAGCTCGAATTTATCGTTAAATAAAATATTTTAAATTTGAGAATGAAGCCATCCATTTTCTTTCCACACAAACTTTAACATTTGCATCAAAAATACGTTATCAATAATTGAGAAGATTTGAGTTTGTTTTAAGCAAAAAAAAAAATCTTTGAATTCGTTGAAAAATTTTTTTAAAAAGCTAGTTAACAAAAAAAGACTTTGTTGTTATTTTTCCTAAACATTTTTGTATAGAAAACTTCAGTTATTTGACCCATCGCAAAAAAGTTTCCCCTTTCGAGTTTCAGGGGCAATATTTCCATATCCAATTGTTGACGCCAAAGTTCCAGCAAAGAAAAATGCATTGTGATAACTCCACCTGGCAATAAAAAGTTATTTATATTTTTTACCATTTAATGAAAGTCAAAATAACTGATGTCAAACCGGTCTGCATTCCGATTAAAATGATGCCAAATGCGCGAAAATGATTGGCTGATGCATTGATTTGCTCAACTATCTTTTTATATAGCAAATTAGGTTCAGCTTGTCAGCCGACTGCATTATTTTCAGCAAAATGAAGATAAATTTGAATCGGGCTTCCCGACCTTATCAGAACAAAAAATGAAAATTCATCGTTTTTCCAGCTTACGTGGATCTAGAAAATGAGGATTATCTTTATAGCGCGTGTTGGAATCTAATAAGATTGTCTCAGTGACTGTCTAGGGTATAATAATAGGCAAAAGTGCTTGATAAGGGGGGCGCCAAAGTTGATGGGTTCGTCATCAATAAAACATTCAGTCACACAATCACTTATAAAACATCAGTGGGATTCGAACACGCGCTAGAGAGATAACCCCAATCTTCATGATCCACTAAGATTGAAACTAAGATATGTTATTGAAGTCTACGAATTTTTGCTATATTTACATTTGTTGGTTCCCAAACGATAGATTTTTTAATTATTGTGAACTCACCTCTCATGACAATCCTTGTTGAGGGACAAATAGTTGTTAACTCCAAATTGGGCAGTTTTTTGCATAATTGCTCTTAGGTCTTTTCCACTTAGAGTTATTTGTTCGTCGTCAAAACTTGGTTTCATATCTGCCATCATTTGACACTCTTAAAATATTTGTTGAAAAAGAATTTGGAATAGGGATCCAGAAACAAGCTTGACAAAGCCTGGCTGCATCGGTAAAATTTCTTTATAAAACTCGTACAGAAAAAAACACTTGAATCTCATGCCGATCCCTTACATTAAATTGCTTAACCTTTTTGTCAACCAAAGCGCGGTTCATTATGCTCAAAATGATTATAATTTTGTGTTCAAATTATGATAAATCTTCAATTTGTTATCGAAAATATGAAAAATTATCCAATCAAATTAATAAAAATATTGGTAGTCATTTTGGGCTATTTCGAAACTCTATCAGATTAGTACAGGAATTTACTGAACCCATGGAATTGACCTGGAATCTCGGACAGTCATTTCAAAACGCCAAAATGATAACGTTGAAGACACTCAATTTAATACTGTGAGGCTCTTTGGTAGAGAAAATGACATCATTTTATCTTACTTGATAATAGCGGGATGAAAAGAGCGTGAATGCAATTTTAATAATTTTTGGTCAACTCAGTATATAGATTCAAGGAGACTCCTGGCACATATCAGCTTCTTTTCTTGAACACATTTTTAAATAATTCGGCTTTTGAAAACGATTAAGGAGGGATGCGATTTTGATTTAATAAAGGTCCGTTAAAAGCTCAAATCAAGCACAAGGAGTGCTGCACAGTCATTCATTTCGAATTTTTTAGCAAAAACTGTTCATTAAAACTGAATGTCGGGAATTGAAAATTCGTCTTTCACACCAATTTGTAACCAATCAACTCATTTCGCCTCGGACATTTTTAGAATTAAGTCAACCGGATGAGCCATCTCCGAGAACATTAGACGGAACTGACCCGCTATCAGTCATTGCGTTGAAATAACATGCCAATACAAATTGTTTATTTTTACAGTTCATAAAAGTAAAAACTTGTGAATGCCTAAAAATGTCATTTACCTACCTGCCCAAACATAATAGTATTCATTCAGTAAACTCGAGTTTTGTTGCGTCATCAAATCGAATTTTCCTGCAAGATCCAAATAAGCAGCTTGAGAACAATTGTCAGCCTGTATTTAAGGGTATTCATCAAACAAATCAAATTTGATTATTTAAGAAAATATCGATCCAGTATAGTAGTACCATCGTCGAAGTTCTTCTTCTCAAGGCTGTTAATTTTATTTAGGTCAATTAAGTTTTTTTCAATGTGCTTGACATGTGTCAAATAATCCCTTTGTCGGTTCAAATTAAAATTTTGTGTTTTTATAATAACTTTAAATCAGAACATTTGATATACTAAATGATGTACGATAAATTTTCTTCTTTAGCACCAGATTATCATAATTTTTTAGTTTACACTCAGACATTTTTTTCCATTTAATTGTCCGCACAAGTCTTTTGAAAATAAAGCATTAAATTATCGAAAAAAATGTATATATTTTCGAATAGAAATAAAAGTGGAGACAATATTTAATGGTTTTATAACGGAAACATTTCCTAGAATTAACTTAATATAACCAATGTTTTTTATTTACTCATATTTTCAGGCCAAATCCTTTAGAGGGTTATGGGTGCTCACATAGCAATTAACTGGGTATTTTCATTACTTTTTAACAGGCTCTAACTTTTCATTGAGATATTCAAACATAAAAATAAGAGGCCAATATTCTTACACAATCCCTTTTCATAATTATAAGGTCTTGAAATTATTTTCGAATTTGTAACAAAGCTCGTAACGATCTTCAAAAAATTGATTTTTGTGGCCTAGGAGTTTTCCAATCAGCTAAAAACTAGCGGAGTCTACATACAAAGTATTTATTTTTTTGAGAAGAAAACGTGAAACTAAATTGAGAAGACAGTTCATGTCGACTTATTGCATATTTACGTTTACGTTTTTGGTAAAACTCAAAAAACATCCAATGGACCCTCTTCGTTACAAGTCCAAAAACTTGGTCACTTTATAAAATAAAAATAAAATTTCACTTTCAAAAGATTCGACGCAATAAATGCTACACAGTTCACGTCAAAAATATTGAATTCTTTGTCTAAATTACTCGATCACCAATACCGCGCGCACTCCTATAACAAATTGTTTCATTATGTAAAAATGTCAATATCAAAACAAACAATTATAAGCCCATTTTTTAAATAATAGTGTCCGACCTGTCAAAACATACTTTTCGTGGTAAGTTTTCACCGAAAAATTCAATTTTGCTATTCAAATTTCTCTCAAAAAACTCTGGAGACAGACTTCAAAGTCACATTACTCAATTTTAATTTGTCGCAATTGATTTCTCAGTGCCGATTAAACTGGGAATTTCACTAATTGTTTTCAATTTAACAAACAAAGGAAGATAATCTGTGCATGCAATCCAGCACCCAGAACCCTCTTAAACTTAAAACACTGCAATTTTTGATTCATTGACGAATAATATTCTCGGCAAACCTATAATTATCCCCTCACTTGTCTCGACGTTCACCTCCAGTGCAGATTTTTGAGACAAATAAAGCAAAAATTATATAAAGACCCTGTAGATCGCTTTTTTCAGTGAAAAGTTAATTTGACAATGCATTTAAAATGCAAGCTTAGGGCAAGAACTTTCAATAGTTATTTTTGACACTAATCATGCTTAAATAGTTAACCTTTTTTATTTTTTACGTAATAATTCACTTTGGAAAGCCAATTGAATATTTAGGAAGACTAAAAAAAAATCTTAACCTTGGCTTAACTCTGAGAGCTTCAACTGGCAGTTCAACATTATAATTATTGTACAATTAGGCCATTATTTTTTAAAACTGACTATTTTGAATTTTCTGGTCAAATTAATTTTAAACATACCGCAAATTAAAACATAAATCAAGGAATGAAAAAAAAGACTAGTGCACATATTTTAGGAGATTTAAGTCAGGTAAGGCTTTTTGGTATGATCGTGAACATGCCTCATTTAAAAATCATTCTCGTCGATAAGCTTTAGGCCCTTTTCATTGAAGAATTAAAGAACGACTGCATTTTGTGACCACTTTCATCACTCTAGTATAAAACAATTGAATAATAAGCGTATAATCGGTACTTGAAGCTCCCCTCAAAATTTAACTCAAAATGGCATTATTTACTTACTTTGGACAACATTTTTTCCGTTAGTTAAGTTAACCGCTGAATCTGTGTACATTTCGGTCATTTTCGAAATAATTAAATGACTTTGTGCGCGAAAGGGTATGATATAAATGAAACCCTACTTCCAAATATTAAACATTTGCAAAACAGCTTCATTGATTCGGTCAGTTTCAGTTTTATTGGTGTTGAATTTTTTGATCCCATTACAAAATTTCAAATTGAGTCCGAGTGTATAAAAATAATCATCTCCAAACTGATCAATTTTTGCTCGCACTTCCGATTTGGCATTGTTACACTTTGCAAGCTTAAAATTTATATTCTATATCATATGAGAAATATCAAACAAAAAATAAACCAGTGATCACGAATATTCTCTCAAAATAGAATTTTGAAAACTCTTTAATTTGAGGAATTTTCCAATATAACTTGTGGGCCATTAGTTATTGGCTCATAAGTTATGGGCCTATATAACAAGAAAAAGTTCAATTGTGACTAAAATTTAAAGTTAGTTGGTTTATTATTGAGTCGAATCTGAAAAATAGTGTACATGCAACTTTTGTATTGCTTTTTCAGAAGTCTAATCTTGAAGATACCTTATTTTCGGAAAAGTCATTGGGTCGGTTTTAAAGCCACCTTAATTGTTTTTGATTGAAAATACATCCGAGCTAGGGTTCCCAGAAGACAAAGGATAATTTTGGCAATGCTGTGGTAAAAATTTTTGAAAAACCTCATTCTCAGCACTTACTCTGATTGAGAGCCTATAAAATTTCATTTTGTCGAAGTTTCATAATTTAGGCGGTTCCCACTATGAGAATCTCACTTCAAAAAATTGTATATTTCCCCAATAAAATTTGAAAAAAATTGGACATTTAGAAAATAAATTTTCGCCAGATCAGACTAACAAATAAGGCTCGAAAAAATATTCCTTCAAACTATTATAGTTATCTCAATTATAGTTTGAGATTGAATTCACGATCACTACAGTTATAAGGGACACCATTTAAAATCACTATTTTACATTACTATTAAATACTTACTTCATGAGGTTTTTCAAATGTCTGGAATATGAGGGCGCCTATTGCCAGATAAATAATATACATTAATAATAATAACAAATAAGAATACCATTTCATTTTCGATTCCTTTCCTTCATCACCGTCGCCCAAACGAGCTCTTCTTAAAAAAAATAAATGATTTTTATGGATAAATTAAAATTTAAGGCATGTTTTTTCTCCATAATTCTGAACATATAAAAAGAGAGAATAATTATAAACCCAATATTAAACTCCGTAACTTATAAACTCTGATTTATTTCGATAAATATCTCTTACTGTTGTTAAAATCAATGTTGTAAATTTGCATTAAATTTGAAATCGCGATTATTTAGTACATGGCACATGTTACATGTTTAACCGCAGTTACACACCAGTACTTCTGGTTGTTTCAAAAACGCTAAAAGTTTACGTTAGCTCATTTTAATAGAAAAACATTTTTCTCACAAATTCTTGAAAAGTGTTTTATCTGAGATTTTAAACGCCAATTATCAAATTTTTACTCACATTGAGCTTATGCAAACTGAATTTAAAGTTTTTGTGGTTTCAACTCAAGTTTTATTAAGGTTAAGGGCCTTATCTAAACTGATATTTGCTAAATAATTGCTTTATTAATTTTTGCAATAAATTGTATTTTAGCTTTCATTTTCTAATTTTAACCTTCAACCACAATTTGAAATTGTTTTTCAAAGGTTTTAACAACCTGGTTGTTTTCAACTGAAACCCGAGAAAATTTGTCAGAACTCAGAGTCTACAAAAATAATGAGAAATAAAACGCTTTGAAAATTTCCATGGTGAATTATCAGGAACATTCTGATGCATAAAGTGTTTTGACGTGAAAAATGTATACCTTTTCTTCTTTCTCATTTAAAAATTGATAATATTTTCGTCAATTTTGGATTTCAAAATAATAAGGGTTTTTATATAAATAATATATCTTATCATATAAACCCAATATTTTCAAATATGAAAAAAACTCTAATAAATCACTTGTTTTTCGATAAAATTTGATTAAAAAGTTTTCAATTTCTTTTTAATTTCCTTGTCAATTTTTGATGGCAAAGTTGGTTCATGATTAAAAAATGATCACTTTCACCAAGATTTATCTTTTATAAAATATTAATGAAGTTTGTTTAAAATTAGTAGAGCCGGTTCAGGCTTAAATATATTTATGTGCGTTCCGAGGTAGACGCACCTTTACTTTTTTAATCCCAGCTTAAATTGAAATTTAATAAAAGGTTATAAATGATTTATCAAAATATACTTTCTCTAATGAAGAAGTCAATTAATTCAAAAAATGCGCTTATTGGTTTCTCATGATATCAAGCTAGAGTCCTTCATGGCTGGTTTTCTGACCATCAAAATCATTTACTAAAATGTTAATTTTCAAATAATTGTTGTTTGTGTAATTGGTTATAAATCTGATAATTTATCAATGACGGGGACCTCTGGTCGTTTTTGCCACCTTTTCAGCCAAAATTTAAATATAATAAGGCATCATTTTAAGAAGAATAAATTCAATAAATGGTTTTGAGTGGCCTCGAAAATTAAAAAAAGAGTCTGATTTTGTCTAATTTATCATTATTTTGATATTCACTATTCTCAGTTTGAGCGATTGAAAAACGAAATCGAATGAGTCGTTTTCAAAAGCCGAATCATAAAACATTTTGGCTGAAAAATGGCAAAAAACGACCAGAGGGCCCCGTAATCGATATCAATATAATACATCCCTCTGACACACTTTGATTACACTTAACACGTTGCACCCGGCAACAAGCTTGGAAATTAATTTCTTCTATTATGACTCATTTATTACTCACGTGCTTCTAGAAGCAATTTAATTGGATTTAATTATTTTGCGGGGAATTGCGCGATTTCCGAACATTTCTCATTGGTTGGCGCGTTTTACCCGCCCCTCTGAAATGAGTAACAGTATCCAGGAGCAACGTGTTGGCCGTATTAAATGATTTCGGAAGATTTTAATCAAAAACGAGAAATCCCCAGTGGCCGGTCCCTAAGTATACATTATACAAGAAAAATATTCTCACAGCAATGATTAGGTAAAAAATGTGATATGCGAATGATTTTTTGTGGATTTTTTCACATTTTTTTGTTTTGTTCGTTGACTTTGTTGCCATAAGTAGGCCGAAATGAGGCGCTTGCCAAAAAACTAGTTAAAATTGCCATATGTTAATTTGTATTAAAGAACAGATGTGATAGCTTAGTTTAAAATTTGAACAGAAATTTCAAAATCGATTTGGGCTTCTTCTTTGTGAAATTTTCTTGAATACAACTTTAACGCATGTTCCACCTTATCTCATAAATAGCAGAAAATACTAACAAAATAACATTTGTTCACTGCAGTTATAACGTTACTATCGTAGTTAATAAAATACTTTCAATGCTTTAAACTTGTTCAAGAAAATGTGTTATTAATAATAAACTTATCATAAAAGACCACTAATTAATAAGGTAGCTTTTTTTCAAAGGAACCCACCCTTGTGAGCTTTATAACTCGAAAGTCAAAAAATTTTCCATGTCACAAATTTACTTGGCTACACCATACAGAAAACCGTTCGTCTATATCTTGTATGTCTTCCGAGTTATTAAGCTCACAAGGGTGGGTTCCTTTAAAAAAAACTACCTAAGCAAACTGATCAATATGCGTCTAGATTGTTTTCAGAGAATTGTAATTTCCAAAAATGTGTTAAGGGGGTAGCAGCGACGTGGCAGATTGGTACATTTTTCGTGAGGAAAAAAATGTGAATTTTTTTTTTTATTTAATCTTCAATAAAAGTGTCCATTCTTGCAAAAGTTGATATTTTTAATTTCTTAACATAACTAACTATCTGTTAAAATATTAAAAACCACTCTTCATTGGAACTCCATTTCCAACTAAACCCGATGTTAGAATGTTTATATAAGACAATATTTATAAACTTCAGACATTTTCGGGTGTTTCCGCTTATAAATGGGTGAATCATTATCCACATGAAAATATATCCTCGATATAAAAGTTTTTGTTTCCTGAAAAATGGCGAAAAAAAGCTTTTTAGGAATAAAAATTGACCTCTAATGACCAATTGCGTTTAAATATTAGAAAATGTCCTGACTTTCGAAAGAAATGACGCATATAACACCCAAAATTTTATTGAGTTATTTTTGCAAAAATAAAATGCTATTTAATTGCGTGCCAAACGGCACAAACCGGTGTCACAAGCAAGTTTTTTTCATTTTATCAGTAGTTCAGAAACGATATTCGCTTGACTATTCCATCGGGTAAAATACGGAAACCAAATAGATATCAAAATATTTCACAATTGATTCGGCCTGATTTTTCATAGAGATTTCAAAAAATAATTTATTAAAATTTTTGGGCTTGTTTTCCAATTTCACTTATTTTTTGCCAAAAACTTTTTTTACTAGTAAATTCAAATTTTTATGTGATTTTAAAAAATTTTAAAACTTATTTTAGTACTGTAAAACTCTTGACAATGAATTAGATAATTTGAAACCCGTAGAATAAATTCACAATAAAAATGTTAAATATTTTTATCACCGAAGCTAAGACATTATTTTCTGCGAAACCAGAACTGCTTCAGCGATCTTTTAACAAGTGGACCAACGTTCATAGAAACAGAGAAGCACTTGAATTTATACAGTCATGCCTACACCCTAAAGTATCCCCAAATTTCGTTTGCATAACAAAAAACGAAATTAAAAAGTTAGGGCTCGATAAGCCGCTTACACACATTTTGGAAACACGTAGGTTGGAGAACGAAAAAAACTCAAAAAGCCAAGCGCTTGCGATCTTATTACACGAATTTGACCTCTTAGCTGATGAAATCTTATTTTATTCCAATAATAACATTAAACATTTTAAACTTTTACATTCAGTTAAACATACAACCCTTAAATTTGAAGCAAGGTCTGATCAAAAACTACACCAAAAATTTGACAACGTTATTTGGGCTCGTGATACTGAGTTTAACCCCCTCACACCCAAAACCATTGAAATTCCCCTCACACCAAAAACGCCATTCGGGGACGCCACTTTGGGCGGTTATTGCGGAGTTAATAAATACGATAAAATATTTCTTATTTTTAATGACGCAAGATCAAGGATAGACTAAAATTGGAGGCTTATAATTTTATTTCAATTTCAATTTTGTGTGCTCGATAAATGCAAAACAAAATGAAGGTTTAGTTTCAGGTACCTTATCGGAAAACCCTACATTTTCAAAATCACATATGAATAACAAAAGATTAAATAGAACACTGACTACTCAAATATAGTCTCTGATTTCAAAAAGCTCATCTCAATCGTCTGAAAAAAATTTGGTATCCCTTATCGCCAAAATGCACGCACAAAAATCAGAAAAAAATTTAAGAAAAAATAGTTTTTGACTCGAACTCTGAAGGCTTATTACGCTGAATTTGAAAATTGTGAAAGTATAAAATTATTTTAAAATTATTTAGATCAAGGTCAGACTTAAATTTTTAACATTTATTTTTTTCAAAAATTAAATTATTTTTGGTTAATATAAGCCGAAAAAAAGAAGTTAAGTTTTTACCAGCAAAAATGATTTATTTCAGAGTGATATGCAAATTATAAATGAATAAGTCAAACCTTGGCTTGCTGAATCTCTTTTCTGAGTGAAAATATCTCTATTCATTAGCATACAACATGATCATTCCTATTTTTCTATACCGAAAAAGTACATTTCGAAAATAGGTCAAAAAATATTTTCGGAGATGAAAATAAATGTATTTGAGGATACAAATAAATCTATTTGATCAAGATGTGAAGCCATTAAAAAGAGGAAAACCAGTTTTTCGGCCTGCTGTAGGCTTGATTACTCAGCGTGATATCAAGCTAATCAAGCTTCAGCTAGATTCGGCAGCAGCTTGACAAGACTTTGATTGTCGTATTTTGTCTAGATGGCGTAACATACAATTTTTATAAATCTAATTTATTCATTCGACGAAAATCATAATTAAATTACATTAAATAAAAAATTTTAAATTGCCTTATTATTAGTATTATTACGAACAAAATCTAGAAGATTTTGTTGACTACTCAGATAATAATACATCTGTAGACGTTAAGTTCACTTTAAGGTTTCAAAAAACCGGTCTTATGTTTAAAAATGTGCTCTTTGTTGCTTCGTATCCAATCTACCTAAAAATCAAACTATTTCTTTCAAAATATATAATTTGCGAAAACTAGAGTTTTTTATTTTTTCGAGTTTTTAGAGAAATCACTTGAGAAAAATAAAACTCTCAATAAAGACCAGAGAAAAAAAATAGTACCAGGAGTAGCCTCAGTGAATTTCCTTAATCTGAGTCTTTTCAGAATTTTAATTTTATGTGTCGTATAAACGCTATGATTTTTTTACGAAAATTGGACGAGAATCATAAAAAAAATAGGAAAAATATCTTTTGAACTGCTAGTCGTATCAAATTTTAAAAACCATTATTAAAAAGAAAATTGCGAACTCTATGACACATTTTCATGAAAAGTCTGTGGATTAATTATTTCTATCTCGTTTTGAGGATTGTAAAAAATTCGCGTCCCCGAATGGCGTTTGGGTGTGAGGGGGTTAATACCGCGAATGTCATTAATAGGACAGACGTCGAGATTCTCTTTAATGTTTATAATTAACTGCGTATGGGAAAAAACGTAAGAATTGGTGCACCTTTTAGCAACAGT
>SCLH01002342.1:29482-40296 GCA_004367855.1 Oikopleura vanhoeffeni
AAGGTTTCCGAGCTTTTAATTGGTCGCATGAAAAGTTTATCAGCCCTAGCAGGTATCGATATTCAGTCTTGCAGAACTGATGACTCTAGAGTAAATGAACTCATGCAATGTCTCAAGAAAAATCCCAAAAATATTATGTTACAGGTGGACAAATCACCTGACCTTATATACGTAAAGAAATGTGAATATTTCGAAAAAATCAACGAATTTTTTGGCGATAATTTTGAGCTATTACCTAACTATACAGGTACTGAATTAGAAAATGATATTGAAGCCTAAAGGGCCCTCATAAAAAAACTTTCGCTAAAAGTTTACCTAGAAATGTGATTTTAGATATGCAACCGGGATATAGCATCTCACATTTTTATGGACAGTACACGGTACATAAAGAAAATTTTCCAATTCGCGGCATAGTTACTAGTTATAACTCTATTGTTTGCAATAGTGAAACTTTCATTAAAAAACTGCTAGCGCCTAAAGTCCTAAAATGTAAATTATCTCTTGATAGTCAAGCAGACTTCAAACAAAAATTTTTACTTGACAAAACGAAATTCAATGAAAATGAACATAGGGTCCTCTCAGTTGACAAAGTAAACATGTATCCAAATGCGAACGTGCATTGCACAATCTCCTTCATTTTCGACATAATTTTTGAGCAACCGCGAAAATTTTTCAAGTACAAAAACCATAACGGTATTTTATTGCAACCACCTACGCGCGCAAATCTGAAAATGTTTCTGCTTGAAACTTTACAAAAATACTTTATTTTTCGAAGCCCGACAGGCGTCTTAAAACAAAAATCTGGACTTGGGATGGGACGTTCTATCTCTCCTAGTATTTCAAGAATTTTCGTTAATTCAATGGAACAAGAAGTCATAAAAACTACTTTAACTCTGGTAGCCTTATTAGCTTTCACCGATATGCAGATGATTGCATACTCATTATTAAGAAAAGGCTATGAGAAGTTTTTACGTGAAATTAATATATGTGACGCAAAATTGAAATTTACTATGAGTGAAATGAATTCACAAAATTAAATAATTTTTCTTGACATAAAAATTTTCATAAAAAACAGTATGTTAGAATTTAAACAATATAGAAATAAAGGACACTTTACCGTAATTTCTAATTTCAAACACAGCATTATGAGTATGAAATATCTCAAAGGAAATATTTTCACTGCCCTTGACCGTGAAAGAGATGCTTGTTCAACCACTCAAATTTTCATGGAAAGTTTAGAAGAACTAAAACTGTTTTTTACCGTGACTCATACTCTATGGCCTTAGTTGAAGCCCGTACAAAAGGATTTTTAGCAGATGATAAAAAGCGCGAACGCGAACCTACTAATATCACGATCGTCCTAGAGTACACAGCTCCAAATATATAACAATACATTTGTCGGCTTACTAGCAAAATGTCTGATATTTTACGAAACTTCAGAGTGAACGTGTGTTATAGGACAATAAAGCTTACAAAAATGTTTTCCTCACATGCTGAGCAGAAATTAAACCAAAACGAAATGTGTAATCTGGTATAAAATACCTTTGCCCGTGCAAATTTTTACATTGGTGAAACCAAAAGATTACTCAAGATTCGTGCGCATGACCATCAAACCAAAAGTAGGACACATTTACCAGCATATATCGACTTGCGCGACGTATATACATTATTATTCCCGTGTCACTTTAAAAACTTATTCCCTATTTTTTTAACAGGCAAATAAGTTTTTAAACTGACCCGGGGATTATAACGGATATAAAAGAGGCTAGTGAATTTGCCTTAAACGATACGAAACAGTTCACGAGTCCGAAAAAGGCTAAAGTTGTCTTTTTTAAAATTTTTGGTTTAAGAAATAAAACTTTCGAAACGAGCACGCTTGTAAAAATATGAACCATATCACATTAAGTTACAACAACCTGATACAAATGATCGAATACATCTAAAAGCTTTTACTTTGTTTTAAACCCTTGACTTAAATTGCCTCACACGCAATGTTAGCTTTGATTTTTTAACTGAATCCGTAAAACTGCCCAAACATTTTGTATAACCTTTGTGATAACTTCCAGCCCCTAGTAGTCAAAAATTTTTGTACTTTCTCAAATATCATTACGGCTATAAGTCCTAAGTGCCTTTTAAGAAATTTCCAATTTCACTTATTTTTGCCCAAAACTTTTTCTAGATTCAAATGTTTCTGTGATTTTATAAACTTGAAAAACCTTTTTCAGTACTGTTAAACTCTTGAAAATGAATTCGATAATTCGAAACTAGTAGAATAAATACACAATAAAAATGTTATAAGTATGGTTAGTATTTTATGAGAAAATTATATTCCAATAAGAACTCAATCTACTTGAACTTCATTATAGAACTTTTGGAATCACTTATTCGTAATTTAATCAGACGTAAAACTCATATTACAGTCAGTAATTGAAAACTTGCACAACAAGTCGGAAATCTACCAATGAGTAAAACTTCAATTTCTTAATTAAAATTGCCGGAAATTCTTTTTCTGCAATACTTGAAAGTTTCGTCTTATTTGATTGTTTTCCACTGTTTCTTTGATATTCACAAAATATGGTCGAAAATTTTATTGGCTTTAAATTGCGTCAGCACTCCTTACTTAGTGCGCACCGATTAAGTATTACGCCACTTACATATTTTTTGCTGAAATTTCGATCAAATATTTATATTATTATTTTATCTGAAATTATACTTACTGGCTTCGTACAACTTTGACGTCAGAGATACGTCCAGCACCTATTTTCATTGGTCAATACACAAGACGCAATGTCTATTGACCAATGAAATCAAGCGATTCTTAAAGACTTTGACGTCAAAGTTCTACGAGACCAGTCAGTATAATTTCAGATGCAGACATAATTTAAAAAATACAGCATGTCACGAAATTGAAAACAAATCAAATATTATGAATTATTTATAGCAGAGGATAATGAAACTATGTAATGACTGTCTAATCCTGACTTATATATACAAGCATATCAAATTGTTGCATTATAATATTATTTTATGCATTGACATTCTGATTAAATGTTCAAAAAAGAGTTTTCATGATACTGCATCCTGGGTGATACGAAAATGATTGATAGAGTAATTGTCGATGTTATTGATAATTTAATGTTTTAATCAAATTTTAATGGTTATGCAACCGACAAAGTTTATGCACTTATTAAATAACTGAAATAACCCAGCATGAACGAGCAAAATTTATAACCTCAAAATCAAATAATTTCTTAGAAATGCATTTTTTTCGGGAAATTTTAGAGGATACAAATGTATAAAAGAATTTATAACACTTCAGAAAATAAAAATTTGATTTGAACGAATATTTATTTTATTTAACATTCAATAAATGAGTAATTGTTAAATTTATTAAAACTCAATCAAATAAGTCTTTATAAACGCCTCGGTGTGGCATAAAAAGACAATTTAACCCAGCGATGCAACATAATATCCCATATTCACACTTTTGTTAATATCCCGGCCCTGGTTAGGAAACGTAGTGTGTTTTTAAGTAGTAGGGCCGGGATATTAACAAACGTGTGAATAGGGGATATACTGTGTCACCCTGCTGTATGCTGTTATTAGTCTTATAATCTAATTTTTCTTTAGCAAGTTTGTCGTTTTTAAGTTTTTATGAAGGTATACCAACAGGTCGAGTAATTTTTATATATAAACATTATGCTGAAATTTTAAACATCGAAATGTGAGTCTGACATTGTGAGATTTTAAATTCTAGCAGAACATTCATAAACAGATTTGACTGGCCGCAGTCGTCCAGGACCGATTACAAACTCTCTGAAAAGCTTAATTGTTATAATTTCTATGTCATTTATATCATTTGATGTATTATACGATTTTGAGCGACATTGAAAGTTATTATTCCCTTTGATATGGTTAATATTAAACAAGATATGGTAAATATTAAACATACATTTGCACGCTCTTATCATCGATGAATCTTTGATAGTATTGATTAAAAATTAAACACTTAGTTTAAAAAAATCGAGTAGTAAATTGGAGAACTCATGTTACATGAGTCCTTTTTTTGCTGCACTTGAGATTTCAATCAAACAGTTGATAGTTAGGAGTCATTTATATAAATTTTTATGACTTCACAAAATTGTTTCATACTTATTCGAGATCAAGAAACTTGGTTTTACCCATGAATTTCGAACCAAGACCATAAATTATATACCTGACCTACAAACGCATATTTCAAAAATTTTATATTGAAAATTAGTAAAGTCCGCGCTCCCTGACTTTCGTCGAGGTACACTTTAATGCGGGTGTTCAAAGTTTTCCTATCTGAATGAGAATTTTGAAAGTGTTTTGAGAACTTTTGGTCATTTTGATGAAAGCCTTAAAGTTCCGGAAAAATATCAAAAATAATTATTAAACGACATAATTTAGGTTTTGGAAATATATAATTGGTGTTCAAGTTGTAAATCAAGCTAACGAAGGAAAATCAAAATCATGAGCATCCACTGGTACAGACGACCGTCTACAACATTTTTTAGGGTGGGTCTTTCAACTGGTTAAAGAAAGACGATTTTAGACGACAGTTGACTTGAGTCTGTATTTAAGAAAACTGATCGCTGATGATTTTGAATTTTAATTTACCTTGGAATATTTTCGGTACTCAACAATTCGTATCTAGACTCTACCATGATTGCATAAAAAAGGAAAAAAATGAAAAAAATCTGATAGATCAAAATGGGAGCAAATGGTCGGAATAATGAATAATAAATATCCGTTAGCATTTGAGTATTATGGACGAAAAGATCGAAATTACTTTCGTTTCATCAGAAACAAATTTAAATGTATTCTTCTTTTCATCTGAAATCGAATAAATCTTTTATTTTTGTCAAAAACTCAGGTATCACTGCATTTCCATTATTTTCAAAAAAAAGTCTATTAATAATAGACTTTTATTCATAATTTGATGATAATCATATCAAAAAGCACTTATTTGGCAAGAAATTGTGTCGGTTGGTCTCGGATGATACATCCTCACTGTCATAAAATTGCACTTAAGTTTTGGAAACGTCATCCCAAACCTTTTACATTGCAATTTTTCACCCATGGAGTGATCAGAACTAGTTTACAAGATGGATTTCGTCACATCTTTCTATTCAAACATTGATTTGGTTAAATTTATCTTGGATAAAAATACTGAATAATGCACGGCAAAAATTCTGCATTTGTAAGCTTTGTTTCAAAATTAAGATGCGTCATAATTTCTTTGCAGATGATTGATCTGTGTTGGTTGTAATTCCAATCCATGCGCAAATTTTATATCCCTTTGACACATTTATAGTGATCTATGATCGTTTTTTGACTTGCACGTCAGTTTCGAGTCATATTTGAAAAAATATTGAAAATACTTACAGATAATTTTGCGAAATGCCTGTCTGGTAATTCTATCACATAATATGATGCATTTAATATTTTTGAAAAAATCTCTTAACCCTCTCACACATGAAACGTCATTCGGAGACGCTACCGTAGCGTTTATTACGAGAAAACAAAAAGTGCTTGCAACTTCACTGTTATTTAGTCCTTCACATTAAGGATAAACCTGACTTTTCAAACTTTTTAATTTACATTTCGACTTTATTAACCCCGTAAAAAAATGACATTTACAAAGTGACCTTTAACCTATGCAATTCATTACTGAAAAATTAGTGAATTTTTAAATCGTTACTTTCTCAGAAATAACCTGCAATTTTCGATCTTCAATCTACAGCTGTTTTCCGAAAAAAAGACTCAACCTACGCAATATATCGAAATCACTTCTGAAGAAATTAAAAGTGACTTAGAAAAGTCCGATCAAAAATTGAAAATGAAGCAGATTCGAAAACAAATCCCTAAAAAGTGAGTCTTCAGAAGTAACCTGCGATTACTTGTCTCTAATTAACAGGTGTTTTTCAAAATTGCTTCGTGTGTGAGGGAGTTAAGAATAAAATTTTTATAAGAAAGACAAACATCATCTTCAAAATAGAAAGAAAAACTGATACGATTACCGATTTGGTGCAAAAAATTTCAATTTTTCAAAATTGCCTTTTATTATCTATCCACCTGCTATTATTATATTAGAATGTCGAAATGACAATATCACGGGAAACACAGGGCTCTAATTATCTCTAGCATTTCGTGTTGAGGGTCGTTTTCTGGACTGTCAGCAATGATAGTTTCCTTATTTTTCGAAAAAATTTACATATATTTTATCTGATATAAACGTTAATATTTTCAATAAATAAAGTTTTGAGGGCAGTTTGAATAAGTTTTTCATATCTGCAAATTAAGATTAAACTTATCAATAATATATTATTCATAATCTATGATGATATCTTTGGCTAACAAGTTCGAGAATGAGATGAACAAAAGAGCATTTCTGAATAGTTTGGGTGAAAAAAAGAATGTGTATCAAAACAAGAACAAACTTCTTAAGTTATCAGCTTGAATGATTTTGCGTTTCATTTTAAATATACTTGAAGTTAATCCTCATTTCACAACTTCTGAATTTATTTGTTAACTACTCCGCTGATCTCTGAAAATCCTTGATTAGATTCGGTTCAAACTAAAGACAAAAATAAAAGTATATAAAATTGTTCCAAGGACAGTATCGTTCAAGGATGTCGACTGATCAAACCTCGAAGCGTTAGCCTTAATGTTCAAAAAGTGTAATTACTTGGTTATTTACTCTGATAATGAGCAGTTGATAATTTAATCTGTTTTCTTAATGAGCTGAAGTATTTTCCTTCTTCGTATTCTTTATACAACTTGTTACTTAATTTGTTGCATAACCAGAGTATAAGGTAATGAACAATTTCAAATAATATTAATTTTCTTATTTATATTTTTGATATTGCATTGTAGAAACCAAGCGTGTTTGAAGTACGATTATTTGACGATCCTTATTCACTAACTCCTTTCGCCTCAAATTTTTCGCCACCAAAACTTGTCCTAGTCGGNTCGCAAATTAATTTGAAATAGAGATTTTTAAAATTTATTTTTCTTTATATTTAGATTTGTCACCCACTTAGTCATATTATCGAAGCACTTTTATCGAACATTTGAAATCATTTGCATTTCCCGCAACCATCGAATTTGATAAGTTACATTCATTCAATTAACTTTTATCATAACAATGTGCTTAAAATCTTATAAATATCAATTTCAATGAACTAAATTTGGTACTTGCAAATAACTGGCATCAAAATTGAGCTAATGAAATTAATGTTAATTAAAATAATATCAATTCCAAACTAAGTGATTTCGAGTGTTCCAACAAAAACATACTCAAGCGGCTTAAAAAAGTAAAAAATATTGATATGAAATCCAGATTCTGGACATTTTTCTCTGTTATTCTATAACCCTTGTTTAGGAGTACTTACTTTTTTTAATTATTTAAGTTTTGTTACTTAACCTCGAAAATCAGAAAACTACTTTATTCGAATTTTGCATATACATATTAATTTTTGCCAAAGACAAGATCCGAAAATTAAGATCTAAAAAAATTGTCCATCAAGAAAAAGAAACTGAAAGAGCCGATCGGTCTTCTTGCACCGACCTTTCTAAATTTAATTGTATTTTCAAGGACTTTTATCTCTATTTTACCTGAAAAATTCAAACTTTGGAAACTGAATTATGTTGAAAAACATTTTTGAAATTTCCAGGCTGTCCAAGCCTCTGAAAGAATTATCGAAAGTGATTTTTCAAATTGTGGAAAAGTAATTAATTTAAATTAATCAATACGAATATTGTCTTTCTGATTATACATTTACAATTGCCACCACACATTTTTCAGATTTTTTTACTTTTCTGACCTAGATGCTAGATTAATTATCTTGAAATACATTTTCTGGACACTTTTGCCGTGCAAAAATAATTAAAAGTAATTTCAAGTTATAAGGCAATTAGATGAAACGGTTGCACTCAAGATTACTTCTCATTACTTGGTTTTAAATCTTGAAAGGGGTGGATCATATAATTCATCCTTAAAGTACAGAATACGTAACTTCCAACAAGTTTTTTTTCAACATATGATATCCCTTAATCACTATTTAGTTAGAATGCGTAGCCACAACGTTAAAATCACACGTTAAAAGGAGTGGTGGCTACGCATTCTAACCAAAAAGTGATAAAGGGATATTCGGCGTTTTTTAACAATCCTGTACTCAAACTTGTGAAAATTGGTACCAACTGACTTCAGAAAAATATATTTTACTTATTTAAAATGTCAAGAAGTGATAATACGACGAATTTGAAAGCTTCAAGATAATCGAATTGATTCATTTTTACAGTCCAATTTGAATTATAGTCAAAATTTTCTCAGATTTAGCTAAAAATATATTATGTGGTTTTATTATTTCAACCGAACCTAAATTTTTATTAATTTGAGATAACAATATAAAAATAGACAAAATAATTCTCATTCGGGAGAAGGTCCAATAAAATAATTTATATTCGTTGTTGAGTATTTTGAATTTGATAGATTATTAATGAGAGCCCCGGGATCTCCCATAGTGTTCGGCTGTGTTTTGAAACTGAATTTGGATCCCGTGTCGGGATCGGGATATCTCGAAATTTTGACTAAGGTCGGGAGTCCCGACTCGGGACCGATACGAGATCGGGATTGAAGTTTCAAATTTGGTCGGAACCGGACGAGACTGCAAAAAAAAAGATGATTCGAGACCAGGCGGGATCGGGATTAAAAACTCATCCAGTTTTAAAACAGTTGTATGCGGCATAAGGTTCAGAAATGAAGTTTTCTTTGGAAAAATATTCGAGCGAAAACATATTCTCGAACGGTCTGCAGTTCCATTTTCTTGATACAGTCTGTACCAAGTGAAGTTTTATCAAGAAATTATAATTCATTGCTGGACATGTTTCGATGAAAAACACAATTAGTGATTTCATATATTCTGTCGCGTTTTGTAAATTTTTAATATCAAAGACATTATTTATATCTCTTTTACCTGGAGCAAGTCGCTAGAAAAAACTTTTATTTTATACTTATCCGAATAACTCAACTTTACCCAATTGTTTAAAATTTGAATAAATTCAAATTCAGCAGCTTTGTGCTGAAAACACATGTCATCAATTTTTTATCATTCTGGTCTTGTCCTTGATAAATTATTCTCATGGTTCAAAGTTGCACAGAATTCAATTTGATTTATCGGTACCAAATATCAAATTACCCCCTTTCGATATCGATTGACATTTTTGCGAAATTTTACTCGAATACTGAGAATTTATCAGTTTTATTCAATTTAAACAATGAGGTGGCTTGAAATATATTCCGCGGAACACGCAAAATTAACCAAGGAGAATTTAACTTACCACTTTTGATTTAAGACAATTTAATTTCTCACTTTCAGCGATGACAATTTTTTATTCAAAATTATCTTTCGATTTCAACATTTAAACACACAAAAAATTTTAAAAAAGGTAGAAAAATAACACAAATTTTAATAATCTTACGCACTGGATTATGAATAACGCCGACGAGCAGTCATAAGTAATGAATATTGATAAATTAATAACGTAGGTGACTTTTTAAATATTCATGATATGATTTTTGTGCATTAAAGCAATATTGAAATCAACATGGTTAGTTTTTGTGGTTAAAATATATATTTCAACCTTTGTATTTCACAAATATTGAAAGTGAAAATGTTGTTTTGGCTGAATATTATCATATCTGTTAAAATTATACTCTCAAGAAAATTTGACGTTCAGTAAAAATATTTTTTGAAAAATTTTAAGGTTCTGCTTAAAAATAAAAAGGTTTTTGAAATTGCCCATGGTCTGGTATTGAGATACTGTATAAAGTTTTTTCTTGGAAACACACAGAGTCAGAAAACAGACGAGGTCTAGAAATTGCTGAAAACTTGAGCATGGGCGTAAATCAAAAAAAAATAAGGCCCAATTTACAAAAAAGCTTAAGATACTTCTGGGTATTTGTTTGGATGTTCAACTGAGGTCTTGACATACGGTTGTAGTATGCCTCAGACCGAAATCGATAAGAAATATTCCGGAATTTTTTCTTACGATTGAGAAGTGTGAGTTATAAAACTCAGTTTTTTTTTCTAATTCGGTAAGTTTTAAGGGTAAATGGAGTTTTTGATATTCAGCCATGAACTCTTTCATTCTAGTTATATAAGTTTCACATTTGCAAATGTTTTCTAAGATTTCTAAGGATCGACTGGGCTGTTTATGTTGAGCCCTTACTTTGAGCATTCTACCGATTTATATTTTTAATTTAAATTTGTTAAAAAATGAGCCCTCAATCGGCCGAAGGCCGAAAAAGGGGGATTTTATGTTTTCGATTAAATTTGTTGAAAAATGAGCCCAAAATCGGCCGAAGGCCGATAGAAAAAGATTTAATGTATTTAATATAATTTTTTGAGAAAGAGCCCCAAATCGGCCGAAGACCAATAAAAGGAGAACTTATATATTGAATTTATTTTATTGGAAAATGAGTCCCTAATTGGCCAAGGCCTATCTAAAAGGATTGTATTACTGTTGTTTTGCCTATAGATATTATTTAGGGAGATATATGGTCCAAATATTATTGCTCTTTTTTGGCCGATTTTGGGCTCATTTTGTGACAAATTTTAATGAAAGCCATGTAATCCAATAAAGGAGAACTTATATATTGAATTTATTTTATTGAAAATGAGTCCCTAATTGGCCAAGGCCTATCTAAAAGGATTGTATTACTGTTGTTTTGCCTATAGAATATTATTTAGGGAGATATATGGTCCAAATATTATTGCTCTTTTTTG
>SCLH01002342.1:56927-67774 GCA_004367855.1 Oikopleura vanhoeffeni
TCTATAAAGGGCTAAAAAAAACCGACACCCACCCCCTTAATTTCAAAATTTTCGGTTTGATGCTCAATTCACGAGAAGTTCTCCTAAAGTATTGAAAATTTCAATTTGAAATGTGGTTTCAAATATAAAAATAGAGTTTTGAAGATGTCAGTTTTTCATTTTGATTTTTTGTGCCGAGATTTAAAACCGGCTATGTTAGGCTTCAGAATAATTCGTCGGTAAATAATATGGATGAATTCGAATCAAATTTTTTGAAATATTTTCTGAATCTATCAGATGTTATGTTTATGCGTCAAAAACGACAAATTAGTGACTGGTAATTGGTAATACAAAATATGGTACTGACGAGCCATCATATCTATAATACAAATTTTGCTCCAAGATTTAAGTTTATTTTCCCGCCCATGAAATTATAAGGAGAAAACAAGGATCGGAGAATCCCAATGAAAATGATATGCCTCAATTTTGATATCAAAATTTGATTATTTCGGTCAAATTGAAGTGGGGTTTGTGAACTTTCTCAATTAAAATTATAGTCTTTTATGAATCATGAGATTTAATTTTAAGTATTGCGAATCCCATGAAAATTATAAACTACCTTTAGTCTCATTATTCAGTTGTCCCCGTTTCATTTTTAAAGGTGAAAAGTTCGACATTTACCACACGTTTCTCTCGAGCGAAACACACTTTTAACCGCAGTCCACCGCAAGCGGTGAAAAGTTTTCACCAAGAATACTCATTTTTAAAGACCAGGAAAAATTCTACAAAAGTAACTTTTAAAACTAGTCACTTCTTCAACAAGGTGTGCGGTGCACTAAAAAGTGTTTCAGCTTTTGAATAAAACCTGAGACAAAAGTCACACTTTTGAATTAAAAAAAACCTCAAATAATTAATCAAACAGATTAATTCACAATTAATGGGACGCGTTGGTTGCAAAAAGGCTTCTTTCGATCAGAAACGCTGTGTAACTAAATGCATGGTTGAAACAAACTTGACTGGATACAGTCAATTGATGACAAAATGAAATTACTTCTTTATGAAATTCAGTTCATGAAATTTACAATTTTACAATATAAGTTATAAATTAAAACAGAAGTTGAATTAAAGAATAAAATTTTTATCTCGAGTTTCATATAAATCTCTCCAAAACATATTTGAGAGCAATAAATTACGCGGAAATCATCCAGAAATGAATTAATAATTTTCATTTATATCCTGATGATATTTCAAATTATCAGATCATCCTTATAAAGATATCTTAGATTTAAGTATTTTTTCCTTTAAATTTTTTCTTTAAATACGTGTGGTTATTTTGAGCTATCAAAAAACCTTATTTACTACTGAGAGGAACTTTGGGTTGAAAATTAATATACAAAGAAGGTTTTTCAACGACTTAAATGCGTCTAAAACATGTTTTCAAAATCCTTTAATTTAATTATATTTCTAACACAAAATGGCAAAAAATGCTCTGATTGACTCATAGGTCCTTAAGTGGGATTACGTGACTTAAGTTAAGGCAACACAGAATTAATCAAACTAATTTTTGGTTTATATTTTCAACAAGGCAGAAAAATCCGAGCAGGTCCGATCCGATCACACCGAGCACCGATCCGATATTGACTTTTCAAATCGGGCTTCCGATCCGATCCCTTCACATTTTTTGAAACTCGGGTCCGATCCGATCTGATATTGAAAAATTGTGAGGCCCGAAATTTCCGATCCGATCCGATCTTGAAAATCAGCTCGGATGTCCTTCCCTGACCCGCACTGCTGACGCTTTATTGCTAGCGCAAAAGAATGATGATATTAATCAACTCAAAATAAAGCTTAAAAATTGAAACTGCTTCTTCAATTTAAACGCTGCTTAAAATCATAAAATTATCACGCCATCTTTTTCTCGGTGACCTATAATTTTGTCTTTCGTTTATGGCATGTATCAGAACTTTTTATCTCAATTTTAGTAATTGTGGAATTAAGTTCAAAATCATTTTCAAATAAAGGTTGAATTTATCTTTTTTAAGTTAAAATTTTTTCAATTGAAGTTAAAATTGTAAAAAACGATTCGGAAAATGACTTATCGCAAAAATGAAAAAAATAGACGATTTTTTTAAAGTGTATTATATCAAAAGATATTTAATAAGATGATTTTTCGAAAGTTTATTATATCAAAAAATCAGACGATTTTTCAAAAGTTAATAATATCAAAAAATAAGATGATGTTTCAAAAGTTAATTATATCAAAAAAAAAACACGAAAATACTATATCATTTGATATAATACACTTTAAAGTTGACTATGTTGACGAAAATGTTAAATATAAACATATATATATACGATAATATATATGATAAAACATATATATGATAAAACAATAAATATCGAAAGTAGTTGCTAAACTATGAATAAAATTAATATATATATACATATTGTTAAGTAAATGATAATCATATAGTAATATAGTAAATAATATACATATGTATGAAACATATTTTTAAGCTTAACAAAAAGTGCATTTCTGATTATGTGCGAGGAAATAAAGACAGCCAAATATGCTTGTATTTTTCTATATCCCCTATTCACACTTTTGTGAATATACTGGCCCTACTACTTTAAAACAAACTACGTTTCCCAATCAGGGCCAGAATATTTACAACAGTGTGAATAAGGGATATACTCCAAAAAATCATCTCAATGAAATTTTTTCTTGACCCATAATTATTGAAGGCGACCCCTTGATTGTATATCCCTTTGTCACTTTTCGGTTAGTATGCGTAGCCATAACGTTAAAATCACACGTTAAAAGAAGTAGTGGCTACGCATTCTAACCAAAAAGTGATTAAGGGATATACCGTATAGATAAAAACCGTCTAAAATGTCCTTTAACTCTTGGATGCTCCGCTGTAAAATTTGAATCCGCTGAAGTCGGATGAAAAAAAATTCCTGGAAATTTTTGATCAAATCCAACATAGAATTTGCCACAAGGAATTCAAAAACGGCAGTTTAAATTTTCTAGGACGTCTCGTTCAATAATTATTTTGTTTTTTGGTGTTGAGACATAAAGTATTATAAAATTTCAATAGTAATATTGCATTTTGTTAACGTTTCGATTTTTTATTTAATCATCTTCAGAATGAGAACTAATAATTTTAGTCGCAGAAAGTTGGAACAAAATAATTTGGCAATTGGGCTCTCAGATNATCTGAGAGCCCAATTGCCAAATTATTTTGTTCCAACTTTCTGCGACTAAAATTATTAGTTCTCATTCTGAAGATGATTAAATAAAAAATCGAAACGTTAACAAAATGCAATATTACTATTGAAATTTTATAATAATTATTTTATCTTTCTTTTTTTGACAATTTCTCTTAAAAAAATCTAAAATGCGTGCTGCTCAAACAGTTTCAACGAAAGATAAAATCTGGGGAACTGAGTTCTTAGGAAAGTCTTTTGAGTATCTTTCAACAATATTAAAACAAAATTTCCACCATCGGAACACTTTTTATTTTTTCGTGAGTGATTTTCTAATCATTGAGAAAAATTCAAAAAAAAAATTGCTTCGATTTTTTTGAAAGTAGGTTCAAATGAAAGCTACGGCAACACAGTTCAGAAAGTTGGCTTACGTCGATATAATATTTTGTAGTCTTAGTGGTTAAATTATAACAAACGTTGTTTTATAACTTTATTTGAAATAAAAACTTTTTTATTTAATTTTAAAATAATTGAAATAGTTATTCAAATCTTCAAGTTCCTCTTCTGTGAAAAATGGCATTTTTTGTCATCGAATGATGAAATCGGCAAAACTATCTTTTATAACCGACATTTTAACACCTTCTAGCTGCTGAAAACAGATCTAAAACGAAAATTTGATAGAAAAAAATCAAACAGATGCTTAAATATCCTTATATCACGCTAAGCGATCAGCTGGCCCGATTGGCGATACTTCCTTTGAATTCCAGCTTGTGCTAAAGAGCTTTGAATTTTAATATTTATTAAGGATACATTTTTTAATTCTCAAAAAAATGATTTTTAACAGCGCAAACTGTTTTGTAGTTTTTGATCAATCGCGCTGAAATCGTTTTTTGATGAGAAAACAAAAAGTTAGATTGAAAATCTCAAAAAAATGTGAAAGTCAAGGTCGGAGTTAGTGAGAATAGAGAAAAAAATGATTATGTTAATCCTTATGTTTTTGATGGCAAGTGAGTGATTAAACCCAGATTTTTGCTGCTCAGTTTCGACAAATTTTTTCAAAAAATTTTAAAATCTGATTAAGTATTTTTTTAATTTGAGTCTTTTGTTCTAAAATGAAAAATTTTTCTGAAATGTGGTTTTTCGGTGATAAGCGGATACATTTTGTTCATTCTCAAAACATATTTCTTACAAACTGCAATTTTTTTCGCGTTTTTTTGATCAATCGCGTAGCTAATCGGCTATTTATGAGAAACGGGAAAATAAATTCAAAATCAAAAAAATTGTGAAAGCCAAGGTCTTAATGAGTGCGAATAGAGAGAGAAATGTTTTTGAAAGTATTCCTGTTTTCAATGAGAAGTATGTGATCAAATCCCAATCTTCGCTGCTCAGTTTCGGCCGATTGAAATAAAAAATTTAAAATCTGATTGATCACCTCGCTAAGTTGGACTATCTTCACAAAATTAAGATAATTCACGGCTTTTTTAGGAATTGTAGTTTATTCCGTAATGACGGGACTCAAGTCGCCCACTAAGGGTGTGCAGAAGCCTCTGACCGAATAACCAATTTGAGAGCGTTCCCAAGGTTAGAAGCATTGTCACCCATGACCAGAAAGTACTACGAGGTTAATATGCAAGAGCTGTGAGGAGGTGTAAAACAATTTTTACTTAATTTATTTATCAACTTAGACGAAGGAAACAATCTCCCAAAACTCGCATTCTTGCTAAACTTAATTATTCCACACTTTTATTAAAACCTAACTCAGGGAATTCGTCGAACTTACTAATCTTTGTAACAATCTTTTTTTGTTCGTTTGGAATTGGGCTTTGCTTCGATGGCGCTTATCTCTTTCTTTTTAAACAGGCACATAAGTTCGCAGAAGAAACGCTTGCTTGGTGCTGTGGTATATGATTGCTTTTTATTGTTTATGCTGCATTGGACCGACCCCCTTATACGTTAACGAAAGAACTTTCTAGCTATTTCATGTTAAGTACTTGACGTTCTGCTGTTTCTATTGTTCGTATATTAATGGGGTTTCGGGTGTAAGTCTAATTCTAATTTCGGAATTTTTTATAAATAATTTCTTCACGTTAGCCAGTTTTCATTTGTCATTCGTCTATGGACAAAAAAGAGTTACAGAAAATATTGATGATTTGCAGTTTCCCGAAAGAACATAAAATGATATTGTAGAAATTAAGCTGGGAGACTTCGCTTGGGGTAATGGATAGTGTCTAACTCTGTCTAGCCTCAACGAACAACAAACATTTTTTGACGGCACAGGATGACGGTTGCGATTTTATTATGAATGTTTTTTGTCTTATGAGGAACTTTTTGTCACTTCAACAAATTTTTCGATAAGAAAAAACTTATTCTTAAACACAAGTTTCACATGTGTGTAGGCTTCACTTTTGTTATAATCTGTAATTTTTACAGATTGATTTATTTTTAACTTTATATATCTGTCTTTTTTGTAAAAACACATCAAACTCACGCCGCGCGTTTGTAAGTTACAATTCTAATCTAACTAGTAAAATTTATTATTGTGATAGTATTTTTTATTAGTATTATTGAGCTTGGAAATTACGGTTCCTGTTTCCAGTTAGAAAAATTTTTTTAAGTTCTTAAATTCATACGATTTTAAGTTCGAAAATCGAATATTTAAATTTTTGAAAAAAAGACAAAAACCGAAATTTAGCATCGAAAAAAATAAATTTTTTTGTCATTGAGGTTAAATGAGTACGAATTTAAAACATAGGGTCGCTGTGGTTCTTACCAACTTGAGCGAAGTTCGGTGAATATATTATTTTTTAATTCTTGATCAAGAGGGCTAGAATAGATTCGGCCGAACGTGTTTCATTAAAGAAGTATTGATTTAAAAAACGAAGATATTTAAGGGGTACGACGGACCGAGGTTGCTATCTGCGAAATCAGAGTGATAGGAAGCTAATTTTAATGTGCAATGTCAATTATTCGGCGTGTTTGTTTGCTTCAGTAAATATATTAATAAAAAATAAAAATGTTTTTCCGATGTTCAAAATTATTATCAACCAACGAAAAGTTGCCTATATCTTTCTTTAACCGCACTAGTATCTTTTTTGAGTAAGTTAATAACTGCTTTTTGCTGCTTTATGTTTAGTTGATTAATCATGTGAATTAGATCATTGGAATAATTGGCAATTCCAAATGTTATAATTTCGAAAAAAATTAATTCCAAATTCTTTTCTTAGATCCAGAAATTTGAGTAACCGACGGAGGTGTTTTCGAGATCTCGAAGTGATAGAAAGCTGATTTCTTAGGCTGGCTGCTATTTCTTATAGACGTTTTCATAATTAATGAATTTTTTCGTAAGTATTTTTTTTCAGGATAATTATCTTTCTAGTGTCTGGTACATTGGATCTGCTATTTTCACTATATTTTTAGTTCGTGCATTTAGCTGCAAATCTATTAAATCATTGATTTTTACTCAAAAAAGTTTTGGAAATTTCTTCAAACCCTATTTTTTGACGAATTTCAGCGGTAAATAACTTTGAATGAATCTAAAGCCTAAGATTAATGCATGAAAATTGAAAGAAAACTGCGTCGCAACTCCTCGATTGCAACACTTTTTAAAGAAGTGCTTTATTAAAAAAATGTGATATTGTTCGACGAAATTGCGCATGTTGTCACGGAACATACGCAAACACCAGGTTTGATTTTGAGAATTTCTTGTAACTAACAAAGAATTTGGAAATCAAGGAACGTCGCTGTTAAGCTTACAAATTAAAGATAATTACTGAAAGAGATAAGCATGACACAATTTTGATTAGCCAGGAGCCTTAGACTAGTAGTGTACAAAGAAATGAAAAAAATTTCACTTTTTAGACCGGAATATACCGGCCGGTGCGTGTCATCAAAGTTGTTTGAACATCAATTTTTGTGAGAAATTTTTTCAAATCAAATTATGCTCCTAGCAATCGGTTTGAACTCAATACGAATTGCGCGCCTGGTTAGCTCCAGGATCTACAGTTTTGAGCTCAGATATCAAACCTTCGTAGTAACCCGCTTACAATATAGTACAAAGTCTCATTTTCTTAATATTTTTCGCTAAGAATACCAAAAATTAAGTTTCGAATAATTCTTTATTTGACTATTTATGAGAAAAAATTTCTACAAAATATTTCTTTATTTTTTGAACCAACAAAATACACTTCAACCATATGTCTTGGTTTTGTCAAAGAGCATATAAAAAAATTATTTGTTCAACCTGTGGAAAGTTAAGTAGCATTTTGTAGAGGGTTTTTTCGGTGCAATGTATGGAAAGCATAATATTGATATAAAATTTTTGAACGAGTAATAATTAAGATTTGATTCATTATGTTTGGAATCATTTAATCTAAAATTTTCTAATTTCTCGAATTCGAAAGGTTAATCACGTAGTGGCCGACATCTCTGACTCGTTGAGCTGTGCTTTGCGCACAGTAATAACGTTCAGCGCTTTAATTGAGCATTATAAGCCGATACGATTCGTTATCAACAGTATATTTTTTCAATCGATAATGCATTTTGTGTATGTGTGTCTCTACAGTCCTATTAAAATCACAAGTAATGTTGAGATAAATTAATAAGAAGTCATAGAATTTGAAGAAGAATAATTAAAAATTCTTCTCAGATTTTGCCGGTTCTCGTAAACCAGTGTATAGAATAACATCGATTTAGGGTTAATTTGATATTTTCTATTTCACATAGTAAACGTCAAACAATTTGGAGATAACCTCGTAGGCTGCAGAATGAAAAATGAGAATGTTGTTCATCACCATTCTTTGTAAAATTTATTCTTGAGATATGGATATCTCGCGATGATTTTAGATTTATCAATTTCAGAAGTAAAATTCTAGAAGTTCTCGTACTATTGGGTCGGGTCTCATACCATAGGTAGAAAAAACTTCGTGAATTAAACCAATCAATTAACTGTTTATATTATTAAAAAGATGGGGAAAAATATCACTAAATCGTTTTATGATAATAAGAATAAGAATAAGAAATGAATGACGCGGCCACGCCGAATCTAATGGGGTTGCATGGATGATGAACTATAGATGTGTGTTTGATTGATTTTGTTCGTTGTAGAGGAGACAATGGTATATTGTGTATGTGTTGTCCTAAGGACCGGAAAATTCCAGTCGATTATTTATCTATTATTCATGAGCAAACTCTGAGCGAGATGAAGTGTGTGTTGTATGCTTATTCGTTTATTTGAACGCGGAAAATTAATAAGGGTAGTGTGTGGTTAGTACCGTATGTGTCGATGAAATGGACATCGGAACTTTTTTTAAAAAAGGATATGTAGTTCGATGTAAATTTACAGTTTGCAGTGTGAGTGGTTGATTTGTCGAAAATTGCAGTTTTTCCGATAAAAAAGATGAGCATCAATCTTTTTTTGTCAATATTTTATTTTTTCAGCCAAGCTAATGTTGTTTTTTCGTGAAAGTCTCATATAATGTCATTCTCCGATTATTTGGAATGGGCTTTTGATTATTGAAAATTTTGCAATAATTCTAGCCGAACGTTATCCGAGCCACCACCTCTGTAATTAGTTTTTTTGCGAATTTCTTGCAAAAATCTCAGGAATCTCTCCTGCGGATTTGGTGATTCCCCCCTTCGCTCGATTTTAGCTCGATAGGAGACGGGCCCTATACGTATACACGTGAATTTAAATAAAGTACTCAATTACGTCGAAAAGAAATTCCGTATCTTTGGCTTTCGGTTAAATTTTTATTACATCTAGAAATGGCCGAATTAAATCGTGACGAAATAAGTTCAATTAAGGTTTTAAATATGTAATAAATAAATCCTTATTTCTTCGAATGTGTGTTTAAGTCACGTGAGTTTTGGGAATGTTTTGATGTTTGCCAAAACTCTTAAATTATGTGTTAATTTGGCCCTTGAAATTTTTGGGCCGTAATTTGTTACTATTTGTTTACTTTCATCAATGTATGTGTAGTTTTTCCGTATTTGAGTCACTGTGTGTCTTTGGTGTAGATTGGTGAAAGTCTAAGATCTTAAGACACTTCAGTTCTTGTTCAAAAAATTGATTGAAGTATTTTTGAAAAAAAAGTAATTTTGGCAAGACCATATTCCTATATGCGGTTCACGTGATCACTTTTGGCTATTGTTTGTAATGGATCATAGTCTTGAATTTTGTTTCGGTTCCGCTCAAAGGCTTTTTGTTGATGATTTAATTTTTTTGTGCAAAAAGTACGTGATACAGTAAAATTTTTGAAAAAAAATCTGACAAACGTAATTATTTAAGATAGTCGGTGCGATCACTTTGTAATTTCCATTCTATGATTTAGGGTCTAAATTGCGAATTTAAAGGCTCTTGCAGCTCTGATGGCGTCAAATCACGCGGGATGTTTAAATTGGGAACTCAAATTTTGTTAAAAGCTATAATGGAGCGTATTCGCTGAGTTACAAAAGTTGTTGGATATGAACAGTCACTTTTGGTTATTGGAAAAGTGATATTCAATCAGTGAAGGTGTTATCAAGAGCCTCGTGCTTATATATTGATTTTAGGGCATTTGTACAAGTGTTATGACTTGAGAAATTAATTGTATTGGGTGCGAGCACAATTGTATATAATTATGTCGCTATTTGAAAATAAAGTTTTTTCTTACAACATGTTCGACATTTCTATTCTCTTCAGGTAATGGCGAGAATCAGAATATTTTAGTTGAAGAAAGTTCTCCTCATACCTGAAGAGAATAAAGATTCGAAAGATGTTGCTAATAAAAAATGCTTTTTAATAGCAGTGTGATGTGGATAGGCAATTAATAGTAAAAATGAGAAATATTTAAATGTTGTATCAATTCAAACTTTCAGCATTTTGTGTAATTGACCCGAAAATAAAAATTGATAAATTGGAAAATAATGCATTAGCATTAAGGTGTGCGGGCGATATTTACCCGTGCAGTATATTTCTGGTAATTATTGGGAAAATTGTTCAAATTAGTAGAGCACTGTATTGCTCGATATAATAAGTGTGTGGTGTGCTGTAGGCTGCTGATGTTCGTTTTTGTATACCTATATTAGGTGGTTGAAAACTTAAAACTCTTGCAAAATGGTCACTTGTTAAGATTCAAAACAACGGGCAAAAATGGTCAAAAACCGAATAATTGCCTGTCTCATATGCTGGTGAAGGACCGTTAAGTTGATATTCAGCCAAGCCGTCTGGTTGTTTGTCTCAAAGGACGGCTTTGCTTAAGTTGAGCTGTGAGTTGTTTTTCAGAGGTTAAATGCGAGAGTTGTTGGACATAGTGATGGAACAGATTTCAGAAGAAATAACACAAAAAATGGTTCCTTGTGAGTATAGTTGCTTCGAGTAGAGTATGTGGTGTTGTAAAACATGCAAGGTACAATGTGTTTTTATATTCTTAGATTAATTAAAAGGAGTACGATTCGTTTGTGGAGAAAAAATTTTGAGAGAAAAATGTACATTTCACCTTGCCATTGAGCAGTGTGTGTATTTTTATAGTGAGTACAATAAAGGTAGAGTTCTCACAGGGATGGTCAAATACTTCAAGCGATAAGGTGCATCATATCTCTAAAAAGTGTGTGTGTGAGGTGTGGCCTATCTTTTTGTAGAATTATATTCTTTAGCCTTGATTCGAGCTAAAGACGAATAT
>SCLH01002343.1:0-12237 GCA_004367855.1 Oikopleura vanhoeffeni
GAGAGAATGCAAGGAAACGCGAGATACAACGGAATTTAAGTGGACCTGAAAGCCGTATCACAGCATGAGTTTTACGAATCTCATTTGTTAAATGAGCACTGTTTAGCAAAAATGACCATGATATCGCTGTTTCACCGCGACAAATAATGAATCTAGTAAAGTCAGTTCCATGTAAAGATACAGTGAAACGTGTTATCTTATTTCTCGTCGGGTACCAACATGCACAGCGAACATGGGTTGGAACAACATTCTTGAACAGAAGTTGACAAGAATGGTGTCATTTTGGAAATTAAACTACAGTGACAGTATCGCGTACCGAGCTCACCTGTGCTATCGGTCCCAGAAAAGGGAAAAAATCGATACCGAATGGCGGTTGATTATAGACAACTTATTAAAAATTTTAATCGACCGGCAACCTGTCTTGCCAAATATTAAAGATTTTCTCGAAAGTCTGGCTAAAAACGCGATATATTTAGCGCATTAGACATCACATCTGCGTTCAATCATTGGAATAGATTGAAGAAACAAACATTTAACAGGTTTTGTAACTCTGAAGAAGATTCATAACAAACAATAATGCTTTTTCGGTGCTAAACCGTCGCCCGGAATCTTCCAAGCATTTATGAAAAGGCATTACGCTGACGTCCCAGAAGATTATCTTGCATCTGCTACCTAGATGATATTCTCGTCGCAAGCGAAAACTGGGATGATCATCTTGAGCATTTAAACACATGTTTTTCAAGAACTTTTGCGACATGGACTGAAATTGAGTCCAATACAAAATCTCTATAGACAAGATTCGTTAGAATACTGGATCCTAATCGGCCGCATTGACGAAATAATCAATATGGTTATGCTCCGTACCAGATAAAGTGACTGCGATGAAAAATTGTCAGTTACAACTAACAGCGAAAGATGCGAGCGTTTTGTGAAGCTTACAAATACTCAATATATGATCCCAGATATAAACATTAGCATCGTACATTGCACAAGGCGCCTCCGTCTAAGAATGTCTAATTTGAACAAAACGATGAAGAAGCCGTCAACAAAGTTCAGATAATGCTTTCATCGAAGTTTTGTTGGCGTTTCCAAATTTGAGTTCCCATTCAAATTGTCAACGATGCTTCATTTGCTGGTGCTAGTGGAGTTTTGAGTTCAAGTATATCCGAATGAAATTGAAGAAATTAATTTACTTGTTTAGCACAAGCATTGGATAGATGGTGCAACCAAATGGGCGATAGTAGAGTTGGATGTTTAGCACTTGTCTGGCTCTAGAAAAAATGAGAACATTGCTTTTTGGCAGACCATTTTGTCTGGCTAACAGACTCGTTGGCTTGAAGCAGATAATTGAAAATCACCAAAGGATGATACAGTCGTGTCGCAGAAACTTTGCCGATTTATCGATGTGAATAAGCGATTGATATCGAACTCGACACGAAAAAGAACACATGAATGAAGTGCAATTGGCTGACTATCTATCAGAAGCCAAATATTGACTGTGGAAATTTTTCCGGAGCCCCCACCAAGCTTGGGCTGACCATAGACGAATGGAAAAGTGCAAGCATCTACTGATGTTGACTTAGTCAACATTTGCGGAAAATGGACTTCTGAAAAATTTTTATTCAAGACGGAATGTCTACTTATCAACAAATCGAACTCTGTAAAATGTGCCCGTACCAGATATACTGATATCGAAGGTGATTGATTACTATCAACAAAACTTATAGATTTGCAATTTGCAGGACAGCACGACGTGATCCGGGCTTACTCCCTTATGCTATGGCCAAATCAATACCACGGATACGAAATTACATTCGTAAGTGTGTATCACATGCAGATGAATAAAACCGATGCCGTCATCAGGAGTTAGAACAAAAATTGAAACTCCAACACTTACATTTGAATGGATTTCACAATTGATTCTTGTTGCAGTATCAAACGTACCGTAGCATTTAGGTTACCGATACCTACTGACTTCAGTTTGTTACACTGACCAACTTTTTGGCAAATGCGTCCAATAAAAATCAAGGGAGCTATCGATGTCGTCGATGCCTCGTGATTATATTTTTACTGCAGTGGCACACCCAAAAAATCTGTCATAACAATGGTAAAAAATTTGCAGCCAATTATACCGCAAAATCATTGCCAAGTGGCGGGTGAATATAGAGTGGCGATTTTCACACCGTAATACAACCTTCAACCTAATGCAGATCCGAACGCAAGCACTCATGACCTTGGAATGATGCTTAAGGTTCTCCGTCAAACAAAACACGTGGGATAAAGACATTTCACTAATACAATTCGAGATGAACTCCAGAATTGATAGCAAAATTGGAAATTCTCCTTTGCAGCATTTCATGATGGAAACCAAATTCTTATGTATTAAGCGAAGTCACACGTCGTCTGACGACTTTCGTTTCAGAGTGGGCACGGAATTCACCACAAAGCGAGTTGGGAATTCTCGTTACGAGAAAAACAAAAAATGCTTTGAAAATCTGCATGCACACACGAGATGCATACAAACACTCGAAGAACATGCTCCGACATCACCGAACAATTAGTCCTTGGAGCACAAGATCATGTAATGGTCAATTACCTGTTCAGGGAAACTCATTGCTCGACTGAATGGACCGTTCGAAGTAAAGCGGTATTTCAGGTGGAGTCATTTGAAGCCGTGGAGTAGGAGGAAGAAAAGTGGTAAATTACAGCAATCAATGCAAGACGTTACAAGCCAATACAGACAATTTGGATACAAAAAGAATTAGGGATAGGAACCAACTATCGATGGCCACAGTTAAATACGATGAAATCAGCCGAGATCAGTCCCAGAAGTTATCAACAAAAAATGAGAACTTAAGACGACGTTAAATCATATCGAAAATCCGCTCGACATCAAACGTAAGTAGATTACACCACCAGTATCTTCTAATTAAACACTCTTTAAGAATTTGTAAGAGGGGATTAATTGGTGACTTGTGGTTACTCATTCACTGTGGACTCAGTCTGTGACTCAACGTCGCCGGGTGAGCGCTGTTGTTGAGTTACTATCATAGACCTCCATCGCCTCTAGCGATACTACATCTCTCCGTTATGACGCTGTCTCGTTGATGCGCGGCGTGCCCTTTGATATATCGAGATCTCATCAGATGACTCTGTCTAATGAGTCATACTGTCTGAGTCCTATGACACATATAAGTGAAGTCATATAGACTCATACTAGAACATCAAATACACCGCATATCACGCACATACTCCGTGACTGATAACAGACTATATATACTGCGGCCTATTTTCAGAATAAACAATGCACACAATATATACACTGTTTTTAATTACAAACATTCATACTGCATAGAGACGACATATAGAGGTTACAGCGACGTTTATAGAGATATACGCAATTCCATAACCTGCTTTGAATTTTTTCGAAAATTTACGTAATTACTAATAAAAGTTGGACCCAATCGTTCCTTAAATACATACAAAATGATTTTAATGAGGCTGAACACATTTCTTGTGTTCAGCTAAGCGATAATAAAGCACAAAACAATAAACCAACTAATTATTTTCGTAGTGAAATTTGACGCCCAGTCTGCCACATCGCTCTCCCCCTTAAGAGCTATAAGGGGTTATAAGCTAGGTTTTTTGGGTTAACTTCTCATAATTGGAAAATGTTCCGATTTCTTAGAAATAGATTGGGCGAATTAATGATAATTTAATGGTTACAATCATTACCAGTCATTGATTCAACATAATGTGTTTATTATCAATTTGCTTAAAAATTAATTCTTGTTCAATCTTCTGATAAATTCATTATTTACGCCTGTATGAAATTTTGTATAAAAATTAAAGTTACGCATATATAAAATTTATTTTCGCTCGCGGTTGGTAATCAAACTAAAATGGTTTCATTATTTCGCAAATTACTTCTAGAAAATTTTCCACTTTTACTCAGAACAATTGTAGAACAGCGTGACCACCTGCAAAAATATGCTCTGTGCATATGTATGACCAAAGTGTCCTAAAGCCCTAAAATTTAATCAAATGTAGATCAAAAGCATTTTCTAACGGACGTGGTTATCAATATCCACCTCCAAGTCGAATACTTTGTGATACCATTTGTGTGAATTTTAACCACTATTTGTCTGTATTTTTCAAAGAAAAGTTGGTTTTCAGGGAAATTGAAAATTATTGTCAAATAAAAAAAAACTCAAATATACATTATATTTATTTTCGAGACGCCATAACAAATTGAAACATAAGGGCTCTCGACTTTTTTGAAGGTAATGAAGGTGCTTAAAATTTTTCTTTCTACTCGCATCGAAAATCAAAAGAAAGCAAATTGCGTTTCTAGTGAACATACTCGAGAAATATTTTGAAATTATTTTGGAATCGCGTTAAACAACCGAGGATACTGTAACAAGCTGTACTCTCATCAGCTTCTTAATTTGGTAAATATTTTAATAATAAATCGAACTTTTATGAATTCGAAATTTTTTCATTAGTTAACAGCAATGCAGTTAAAATTTTGGCAGAAAAATAACATAAGGAAGACTTTTATACCCCAGCCTCTAAATTGGCTGTTATGAACAGCCAATTAACAAAACAATCAATACAGTGGGTGAGACCGATGACAACAAGTGGACCAATGGGCAACAGTGAGACCAATGGGCAACACTTTTTGCAAACTTTGATTTTTTTTCTAGACTTTGAGACCATGGGCACACTCTGAGATTTTTGGTAATTTTAGTTGGATTTTTCGATTTACCCATATTGATAAATTTATAATAAATTAATATATATTTGTGAGATTCACAATATAAGTGTGAAATTTTCAATCTAGAAAAACATCGAAAATCTGGTGTTTAAGTTGCCAGAAAATACATGTATCAAATTAAAAATATTGAACTATTGACACCAATGGGCAACACCCTTCGTGTGAGACCAATGGGCAACACTGAGACCAATGGGGAACACCCTTCGTGTGAGACCAATGGGCAACACTTTTTCTAAAGGCTTGTGTGTTGCTCATTGGTCTCACCTACTGTATTAGATGAGACGTGGTGTTTTCATTGGTTTTTGGCAGGCTAGGTTTTTCGGAAATTGCACTTGAAAACTTCAGAAAAAACGCGTGATTATCGACGACAACTCTCGTAATTGAAGTTTACCGCGTATGCTTCGAAGTGTTCGACAAGCTCCGGATATTAACATGGGGGGCATTTTTAAAGCTTATGAATCCTGCTGTAGACTTCTTTGCTTAAAATTGAGAACCTTCATTTGATTGATAGCGGTTGTGATGTTTTTAAGTCACTTTAATATCTAAAAACTTTTCCAAATCCTACGCAGAAGATTGGAAACGAAGACTTAAAGGGAAGATTCAAGTGAAAAATAGTCGAAATTCTCGGAGAAAATGCGAAACGATAAATTATTGCGTAGCAAATTATAATTGGTACTTTTCAATATCATGGGAAGTATAATTTTGGCCACTGGAATATCGAAATAGACCCCCAAAAGTTCCGATTATTAAAAGAGCACTGGAACCTGATAGGAACCTCTAAAAATAAAAATGGGAGAAACTTCTGGAAACAAATTCCTGGCATTGTTAATTTAAACACCCCGCACCACTTGGTGGTGATAAAAGCATTTTCTTGTATCTCGACACTGAGACTGAATTTGTAACTTATAAGTTGCCAATTTACTTTTGGGGTCCCCATTGGGGTTATTCTCAAAGTAAATAATTTTTGCACCATTTTTTTTGGCAGCACCAGGTAGTTGAAATGCCGTTCTTAGTCGTCATAAGAAAAGATAAGATTCTAAAAATATACGTATGGGCGTAAGTGTGACAGTGTAGGTAAATTCAACAAAGTTCTGAAAAACTATCACCACACCAAAATTTCAAAATTTTTGTACTAATCGATAGGTCCAGATCTTACATTTGTATTTCACTTTCAAATTCATCTGAGCTTGCGGGCACGCTTGCGTTTCACCTAACCAGGCGTCCATACAAGTGACTCTCTTGATTTATATTTTACATATTTGTCCTAACATACTGCTTTTTTCTGCACAAATCTTTCCGAATAAAGTTTTATTGATATCGAAAAGACACCAATTTATCTTAAACTTTGAATTTGTTTTTTGGTGAGATGAACAAAGTTTTATGATAGGCATTTCAATTTGTGTTTGTAAAAACAGATAGGCACTTGATCATCAGGCGCAGGTTTTGCTTCATACAAATTTTCAAATTCTGATTCATGGAACTAGATACCTTCAATTGTACAATACAGTTTGTGCATTGTTGTTATTTGAAATTTGTTTGATTGAAAAGCCAACCACACAGAGAGTATTGTAATTTCGCGATAAGAATGGAAAAAACATTTGTCTAAATTCGCGCCAGATTTTAATTTTAGTGTTATTAATGATAAAATTTAAAATAACTTATTCAGATTGAAAATTTATCTGACAGACTGTAACAGTGGATAATTCAAAAAATCCTCAATAATTTTATGAAAAAATTGCCTTTTTGGTTGACCGGTTTTCCTCGAGTACAGTCCCTGACCTCTTAAAGTGCAGAAAAATTCCAAAAAAAGTGTGCTCTTGTTTTTTTTCTAGAGCCAAATTATTTTTTTCTCGATATCTTTATGTTTTTTCGATTTGTTGTATAATTCTCTACAAAAAACGCATTATAGTTTGCTGAATTCCTAGTTAAAAATTTAAATTTTTCAGTTTTGAAAAGTTTGAAATTTTAATAATATTCGATGTATATATTTAGTGTGGACGCGATTGAGCCAAGTCAAAAAATGAAAGGTCTCAGATAAAAGTCTCAAATGAAAGGTCTCATACAGTATATTCAAAATTACAGATGATGCATAAGTTATGCAGCATAACTGAAGAATAAATATGATTATTCAAATGACAATGCAAATATACTTTTCTATAAATTTGGTTTTTGTGATCGGAATTGTTGTCAACAATTTGTTGATCAAAATAAATAAGTATTTTTTTTAAACTAAATTATGATAATTTTATTACATAATGTACTTCGAGTATCTCTTCGAATTTTAAAGACCGCAGAGACAAGGGCCAAGACGATATATGAAAAATTAAGACATTGGATCCTCAAAGCCATAGGCCCTGAAACTATCGAGTCTTTAATAATTAAAAACGATATATATACACAAGAAGGCAAAAAATCACATCAGAACCTTATATCGGAGAATTGGGTTTTGAATGCAATAGTTGAATATTTGAATAAAGAGGTTAAAAGCGTAGATTCGACATTCCAGCATCAAATTAAAGAAATGAACTCTAAAATTTGTGCTTTCAAGACAACAATTAATACCAATCAGTTAAAAATTGAAGCACTGAATGTGAATTAAGCATTGTTGAACGAGGAAAGGTGGGGACTAAGTATTTATGTACTACCAGAAAAGCTAGACGAGATTTATCGATTACAAAGAAGCTCTTCAAACTGTTTTCTTCTTGTGATTATGATTATATATGGCTTTCTTGAGGTAAACGTGTACTGTATGTACTACATATGTATGTACTGTATTTACTACATACTGTATATATTTACAAAAATCTGCAAGAAAATTAAATGCAAAACAAACTTTTTAGGAAATAAAAGATTATTTTCTAATCCCGATTTCTTGCCTGATGATTCATTTAGTGGTGATTCATTCAGTGATAATTCATTCAGTGATGATTCATTCAGTGATGATTCAGAAAATATCGTATAATAATCATAAATTTAATTTTTGTTAGAAAATTTCAATATAAATAAACTTTTAATAATTCCATATTGTTCTTATATTTATTGTTATGAGTAATAGAAACAAGAAAAACTGAAAAAAAACCAGCCAAAATAACCACCAACTTATATCGAATATGTACGATCATGCAAATTTTGACAATAAAATAAAAAGATAAATCAAATTATATTCTTGAAATTCTGTAAAAATTCACGATTATTCCAAAAAAACTGAAACGAAAGCTTGATATTTTCATATTTTCCTTAGTTTTAGAAATACGGAATTAAAATTTATCTTAACCTAAAATTGAAAAAAGTCTAGCAGCTAGACTCTAGCTTATTAAACATATTTATTTAATAATGTTATATTATCAACATATAATTATTAATATTAACTATAATATTAAAATGTAAAAAGTTACAAATATAGTACTCCATGAAAATTTACTTGGGTCAAACATGATCCCGCGAAGTCAAATTCACTCATTATAAAATTAAGGTCCTCAGAAAAGAGTCTTGACTGACATAATTGCGTGACTGCGTTAATTTCCGACCGCTTTGTATAACCGTTTTATAAAAATTAATTTTATTGAAAAGGTTTTTTTTGTGCAAATATCAATACATTACGTTTTACGTATTTTTTCTTCATTTTTATTTATAAATTGTTATACAAAACCAGACCTTATATATGCAGTATTTTTGAGTCGCATACTGACAATTGAACAAATGAACCCTTTTACGCGCCAAAAAACGATCGGAAATATCATATTCCCAGGTGATGATCGTTAGAGATAATCCGATTAAATTTTATATATGCATTTTAAGGGGTCATCGTCTTTTTCAGAAAAAAAACACTTTAGGGAGTCAAAGGGGATTATGGACATTTCAAGAGGATGCATTTAAGGGGTCAAGGACTGTTATGCACTGTATAGTATATGCCCAAGAACTTTAAACGTTTCACTCTTGAAAGTCATACCGGAAGTCATTTCCGGAAACGTCATGCTAAATTTCGAAATACATTGTCGTGAAAAAGCAGTGAAGCAAACAGCATCTTAACCCCCACTTGCCGTTGATTTTTATTCATTTTGGTTCATGGCATCCTTTAAAATTTTAAAACAGATTATTTGCCGAAAAATAATCAAAACCACTCAATGAGAATTTAAAAAATTCATAAAAAAAGTCTTTGAAATTGCACCTATCTAAAATCATACAATATTATTTTATTTCAAATTTTCTCAACAAAAACAATGCGTAAGTGATGTTATTTAACTGGAGTAGCTCACGGGTTAAACAAACAAAAATGTTGCATAATTCTGGTGCATAATACCTCAAGTTCATCAGAAAACAAACGTACTCATACTATGTGGAATTGTAAGAAAACCGTTATTTCCACAGCTTTCGGCTCATCTCTTGAAATCGTTTTTAATCCCCTCCTTAAGAATACCTATCAAATTGGAAGCCCCCTGCTTCAAATTCAGTATTCAATGTTAAGCGCTTTCGCCACAATTACTTTAAGGGGTAAGGTGCTTCTTAGGTTTGCTTTATTAAAAGGGTGGTGGTCGCAAACATTGATTTGGTGAACATTTGATTTGACACTAAATTGGCTTTGAGAAATTTTTGGGGAAAGTCATCCGAAGCAAAAAATATTTCACTACAAGAAAAATATAAAATATCGATTTTTGGCCTTCTACTGCCAACCCTAAGTTCTCCTGTGAGAGGTCGTCAACGTGATATATTTATTTTTATTAATACAAAAGTCTTACAGTTAAAACGCAGTGAAAATAATTTGGAACCAAACTTCTCTCCAAAATTATCATCCTCAATTTATTTTTGGGTTCGTCTGAAGAATAAAATAACTGGGTTTCTTTTGGCCTATTGAGAACATAAATCATTTATAAAACCGTTTGATTCCTGTTAAAATGAAAATCGCAAAATGTATCTTTTTGACGACCTCTAGCGGGAGATCTTATTGTCCGATGACCGCGAGACCATCATTAATTTCCAGGCAAGTTCAATATTATATTTATGGGGGAAATGGGACTAAAATAGGGTTTGTTTATAACGGTGTTTAAAAAATAGGAAAAAATTAAGCAAGCCAATATTTATCAGGAAAAGATGGGTCTTTTCTTATTTAAAAAACAAAGTCAATAACACTTTAATTTTTTTGCTTTTTGTGACTTATTTTATTGCCACCAGAGTACTCAAAAATTAGTTTGATGCTCAAAATCAGTTAACTTGGGGTTGAATTCACCCTGAATTTTCAAAAATCTAAGTCAACAGTAATGGTTTTGTCTGCAACTATGTCGGTTTACTCCCTGATTATCTCAAATGTGCAGGCAATTTTTTCGCGCATACATCCCCCTTATAAAAAGAACCCGCTCTTTTGCAGTTGCCCTTCGCCGCCAGATATCAATTTACAGCAGTTTATCAGACTAAGCAGCATAATCTACCCATCTATAAAACGGCATACCCAAAGTAAGATATCATAATCAACTACGGTACCAAAACCAACACAGGAAAAAGACTCAAAATAAATAAAATACACTTTTTAAAAAATGAAACTTTCTTTATCTTTTATTGCCGCTACTTTTGCCGCCGATGTCTGCCAAAACTGTGCTGGTGAGTTCATTTATGAAAATTAAAGAGATAATCTAGGAGAAAAAAAATAAGAATTGGCAAAAAATTGGTACATTGTTATTCGTCAAAAAGTCAAAAATTTTAATTCCTTGAATATGTTAACCCCTTTTTGCCAAAAATTTAGCTCCATTTATTTAACTTAATTTAACATTAATTTAACGATTAGGTCTGTGTCAAATTAAAATTTGTAATTAAATTGGTTTCGTTTAATTGTACTAAAATTTGGAAATTTTTGCGGAAATGGCCTTATTTAAAAAAAAAGAGTTTTTTCGTATTTTGAGTGTTTCGTATGAAACTTATTAAAAGAATTTTTTTTTGAATTTCACTTTAAAAATATGGCCGAGACGATTTTGAGTAAAGTTGTTTTCTTATCTGAAAATTTTGAATTTCAAAAGTATTTTTTAATGAATTTTTAAAAAAGAATTTTCAACTTGCTTTAAAGCAAAGAAATATTAAAACTAAAATTCAATAATTTAAAAATTTTGATATATTTATCATTTAACAAAGGCGTTAAAATTTTAATTTATTCAAAGGAATGGTCTTATCAGGATTCGAACCTAAAACGTTTACTTATAGACAACATCGTTGATTTCACTGAATGGATCAATAACGATAACATCGTATGCTCTCGATACACCGATCCTCGTCTTCAATTTTCCCGATCCGCGTGCAAAGAATGTAAAATCGCATGTAAACCAGTAGAATCTTCCTGCCCAGGGGTTTCTGAACTGGAAGCCGGTTTCTGGAACAAAAACGGTAAAAAAATCAAAACACAATACATTGAGAGATCTAAAGAAATGGCAAATAAATTCATTGACGCCCGACGAGAAAACCAATTTGCCAAAGAAGTCGCTAAGGTTAAATTTATTGAAAAACGGTGAATTGAGAATATTCATTAATACCACATTAAAAAAATTATATAAAAAAGGTCTATATGTGGCGGCCCAATATCGCCGAATTTTCAAATATAACCTTTAACCCAACGCAATTTGACGTTTTTTGCTTAATTTTTTTAGTGCCCATATCGCCAAAAAAGCCAATATCGACAAAATTGCGTGGGCGTTTGAGGTTTTATTGCTTATTTTTTTTATTGCGTCTTGACGAGCGTTTGAATATATATATTAATGCATTTGGTAAAGTACTAAATTCTCCACATTTTGCTACTCTGCTACGTTCGAACCTATTGTAAATGCCCTATAAAATAGAAAATATTATAGCGTCATTTTGAACGCCCAAGAGTTTTTCATTCTGAATAAAAAACTTTATTTTTGTCAGCATATCGTCGAAATTGCCGATATCGCCAAAAATATGGCAATAAACTTTCGGCAATATTGAGCCTTCATAATTAAGCTCCGCCTGTACTCATGATTCATCATTTCTAGCTTGAAAACTTGAAGCAGAAACAAGCTGAAAAAGCAGCAAAAGAAGCTAACAAAGCCGCCAAAGCTGCCGATTGGGAAGCTTGGAGAGAAGAAAAGCGACAAAAGGCTAATGAAGCCCGTGCTGCCAAAAAAGCTGCAAAACAGGAGCAAAAACGTTTGAACAAAGAAGCCAAAGAGCTCCGAAAGGTTAAAACAATATTTTGTTGCATAAAACATTATTTGATACAATAGGCATCAGGGGTTTTTCAATAAGCGTCATTTATTGGCCGGTTAAACTAAAATTGCACTTTCACAAAAAAATGTCATGCATTTGAAGGATCCTCGATTATTATTGTAAGATCTTTAAAAACAATGCGGGTATCGAGATTCGAACTCTCAATATTATGTTGAAAAATTGTTTCTTTTAATAGAACCCTGATCATTTAAAAAAAAATACTGAGTATGAGTAAATAACACATTTAATAAAAA
>SCLH01002343.1:33611-45393 GCA_004367855.1 Oikopleura vanhoeffeni
CAAAAATTTGAGTCTATGTGTCAATTTTGCTCGCTTTGATTATTTTTCCAGAGGCGCTTTTTAGTAAGTGTCGTTTTAGTCTGATCGTGGCCACCCTACTGATGACCTATTGAGTTATTTTTGCTTAAACATTTCTTTCTGCAATTGACGGGACACTTCGTTATAAGAAAGCTAATTTATTTTATTCATAGTTTTGAGATACTACAAATTTATAATATTTAGAAGCAAAACTCAGTTTATATACCGAAAATGCCTTTTGTCATTTCGCTTTATCACACTTTGCTTAGAATGCGTAGCCAGATAGGAGAATAAATAGAAGAATAACATAGAAAAATTGACGTGGCTACGCATTTTAAGCAAAGTGTGATAAAGGGATATGGTTTTTCAGAAACTACAAGTTTTGTCAAAAGTTAAGGAAAGTGTTAACAACCGATTCTGAACAAGTGTGAAAATCTAAGTTATATCTCGAAAAAAGAATGTAAAATACATTCACTATAAATTCTTCCATATTTCGTGATTCAAACATCAAACTGTTGCTTTATAAGCCCTCCTGTATTCATGAATTATTTCTCCAGAAAAAATTATAATAAATTGATAATGTTTTCGATAATAATTGCGAATGTACATTGACGTTTTACCGAAAAATGATATATATACTCTAATAGTATACTCTATAGTATACTCTAATATCAGTTTTTAGTGGTGATGGTGGAAGAATGATAATGTTTCCAGTGCAGAATATCGTTGCAGTTTATGTGCGACATAATAACTTGATCAATAATCTCATATTCGGCATGGCTGATGGTTCCAAAAGTCCAGATTGTGGAAATGATGAGGGAAAGTTAAGCACGGACCAAGCTGAAGGTTGCAACCTTGCTTTTGTTATGGGACACGCTGGTAATGTTATTGATGCGATTCAGTTTGTTTGGATATGTTAAATTTAATCATCTTAGATTAACCAAGAAACTTTATGTATTTTATAGTTAACATCGGGAAAACTGTAAAATATTAGTTTCAAAGTCTTATTAAGGGGTTGTCAACGTAAATCAGGACAAAATATGATTTGACCTTTATTTTTTCTAGAACGTTCGAAACTTTATATTTTTTTAATCAAGAATCGATAATCGGCATTTTTAGAGTCCTTCTAACTATTCTAGAAATAAATAATTTTTGTTGGAACTTGATTTTAGAGTTTTGAAGCTTAGTTTTTCACGCAGAAAATTAGAAATTGTATTTTTTGAAACCTCATTAAATTATGAGTCAGATAAGTTAAATAAATTTATTTTCAAACTGAAATTTAAAATAGAATATATTTTTTCTGAACCAAAACTTAATTCGCAATTGTCATTTCGACCTTGCTTGAGAAAAACTAAGCTTGTCCATCAAAAATGATTTGAGCGAACAGAGACAAATAATTATAACAGATAATTGTTTAATTCTTGTGAATTTGGTAATTAAAAAAATATTTTCGAAAATTAAAGGAATAGATAAGTTTTGAGAATTCATGATTTTTAGGCTAAAATAAGTGTGTTTTGTAGATTTCAAGCTATATCCCTTATTCACACTTTTGTTAACATCCCGGCCCTACTACTTAAAAACACACTACGTTTCCTAATCAGGGCCGGGATATTAACAAAAGTGTGAATAGGGGATATATATATGCATTCAAATTGGAAAATTTTTGAGCGAATAGCTCAAGATATTATCAGTACGGTACTTTAACAAAAAAAAATGATATCTAAAAAACTGAAGGAGGAGATAGACTTTTAATTTTTCAGAAAGATTTTTGAACATCATTTCCGGCGGAAGTGACTATAAGTGCGGTCAACTTCGAACCCAATTCGACGCCAATTGACTCAAATATTGTATTTCTGGTAGAGTCATATCTTCCTGTTATCTCAATTAAGCTTGAAACAGACTACAAAACGAGATTTTTGACCAATTTGGCGTTGACCATCCCCTTAACAAGAATTTGATAAAATCTTCCCGGATTTGAGATAAATTACAGATTAGATTCAAATGTAATAATATTTTTTGATTCACTGATATCGATGAGTTAGATTATTTTTGAATTTCACTTTATCCTTCATTTTACATTGTGAATTTAGATAGACGCAAAAATTAAGGTACTCATTGGATAGCTATTGCTCTCTATTTTAACGATATTTATGTCTGTAACGCACTTAGTACACTTATTCTGGATAGGTTTCCTAACCAACTTGTCAATTTTTCACATCTCATTTATTTTAACAAAACTCTGCATTTTGTTTTTGATTCGTGAAAACTATGTGTTCTTCTAACAACTTTTCTTAATTTTTAAAAAAATTCTCAAAAACTGTTTCTCTTAATGACTGTGTTATTTTTCTATCGTTTGACGGGCGCGAATAAATTAAATAAAATATATTCGTCTTGTTTTTGAAAGAAAAATAGTTTGGCTTCCACAAATTCATTTTATGTTTTGATCCAAAAAAGTGATTCAAAAAATGTATCTAAAATTTCTTTTTAAAATTTTAATAGCACCAAAAATACATTCTAAATTTTTTAATTGCAGCAAAACTCCCGCATCAAAAAGTTCCACTCTGTGCATCTAAGTTTCCACCAACACCTTCTTCGAAGGTGTCAGCACCAACTGAAACACCTTCTTTAGTGTTGGTATTAACACCGGAACATTCTGCATCTCCAGAACTTCCAGCACCGGAAGTGCACCACCGGACACCGGATGCCCAACCTAAACAGGTCCCACATATTCTACTCACAACTATGAACAGGATCGTACAGCTAAGTAAGGGATCAACGAAGACAAATTTTTGTTACTTTTTTTAAAACTTTATTCAGAATTCCTATTCTGACAACCTTAACTCCCGTAGTGTCTTTCGGGCCATCCGTGGCTCGATGGCCTTTAATCGCAATTTAGGACCCTTGATCATGTATGAATGACAGTTTACAAAGTGATAGATCGACTGTTTAGATAATTGACGTTTGTGCGTTTTTTTCGTAAAGTTTAAATCATCAAAAAAATCCTTTGAGTGGGACCAATTAGCCTTCAAATGATCACGTGACCGTATATTCAAGGAAAAAGGTTAATGAAAGTAGTACTTTTTTTTCAAAAATTACTTTGATCAATTTTTGAAAAGAAAGGAAAGGGTTCTTTAGAAGTTTTTAAGACTTTTTTTTCTATCACACCAAAGTCTCAAAACGATCACGTGACCTAAATTTGGAAATAAGGTTTTGGTACAAGTAAACAAATGGTGATCAAATTACGCCGAAAAATTTTTGGGCCAATAAACACCTAATTTAACAGTTTTGAACATAATAATATTTTCCAAAAACGTGACGTGATCTCATTTTTCAAGAAACAAGGATTAATTATGATATAAGCTAAACCTTATTTTCGAATTTTTTCGTCACATGATTTTATTCGGACTCTGGTGTAATGAGAAAAAAGTCTTAAAAACGTTTGAAGTTAACCCTTGAATTTTTTTAAGGTAATTTGAGTACTTTTTTAAATTACTGTTTTATGCATTTTTTTCAAAAGTACTGAAATGACGTGGAAGACCGCTGAGAAGAATCGTGATGAATTTCTAAGACTTATATTGCATTACAGTATGGGTAGGGTCATACCCGGGAGCACTATCTGCAAAACTAAACGCGTTAGCAATATTTCCATAAACTTATAGGGTCAACTCTTCTCAAAAAAAAAACGAATCCGACCATCAAAAATTTTTTAGAGCCACCTAGTGGTCAGAAATAAAGCATGAAAAAACACTTTTTTGGGCTTTGTAGAGCACTTTGAGGTATAATTTATTTCTTATCAAATTTTTTAATTAAATGGATCGTGTTTAGAAAAAATTAAGCTATTTACTACAAAAAAACATTTCTGTCGAATTTTGAAAAAAAAATTATGGTAATTTTGATAAAAAATGCGTTGATGAAAAATTCGAATTTTCCAAGCTTTCGATTAAGCCTTATAAGCCAGTTGGTGGGGTTTGGTTGGGCACTCAAATCGACGATATAAACTTTAAATTGCCATTTTACCAAAAAAAAAATTTCAATATATTTTTTTCAGATCAAAATTTTTCTCATAAAAATCTGCTCCGAGTGTTTACTTTCATGCGTTGATAAAATTATCAGTTTAAAAGACGATTTTACCCCCGGGTATGACCCTAAGTATGGGCCATACAGTATGGCCCATACTGTATGGCCTCCGGTTTAAATAAAGCATTTCTAGAAGTCTAAACTTCCGAAATACTGATAACATAAGAATGCATAGGCGAAAGAAAGAAAAGAGTTAATCTTTTTTATCACGAGTAATAAATTTTCCACATCAATTAGCTATCAGGTATCAGATGCTCTGAATAGAACTGGCACCTTCCTTAAAAAATGTAATACGTATTTGGAAAAAAGATAATTATTTCTGAAGCCAGGTTTCTCAGAAACTTCACTTGAAAATGTGTAAAAAAGGGCCCAATTATCGTGTCCCACATCCTGGAGAGTCATTTTACTCAAGAATTTCGTTAAAACCATTCAATTTTTTTTGCAGATTTAATACCCAAATTGGTGATGGTATAATATTTTAAATTTTAAAATGTCAAATGAACCCTAAATTCGGGTCACTTATGCACTTGTTTGTGAGAATCGGCGAAAATGAGAGGGTTTTTAATTTTCTTATTCACATTTGATGACTTTTTATATACTTTTGCACAAATTGTTTATATAAGCCTGTAGAGGACTCTTTGTCTTAAATGATTATCATTGAAAAATATATGTTGATATTGACAAACCTCTTATATACACTTTGGAAACCCGTAGATTGGAAAATGAAAGAAACTCTAGAAGTCAAAATCTTGCCATTCTTCAAAATCAATTTGATAATTTGTCTGACCAAATTCTAAACTCCTGTAACAATCCAAATACTCATTTAAAACTTATAAAATTTTTCAAAAATCTAACGTCAAAATTTCAGTTTCGTTTTAACCAAAGACGACATAAAAAATTTGATAATCTTTCAGGGATTCGTGATAGTGAATATAATGTGGCAAATATCATAAATTGAACTGAGACAGAAATCCCCCCGAATGTTTATAAAGTTCTCCAGCATGGCAAAAACCTAGGTATTGGAAGTTTTTTTTAATAGTAGTAATAATATTTTGGAGATCGAAAAATTAAATTCTAAATTTGCATCAACAGCTAGACAAAATGCTGTTTCTGAGCATCTTATTGCGCGTATAAAGGGCTTATCCATATTAGCAGGCGAAGACATAAATTCTTGCCGAACACATGATTCCGGAGTTGCCGAACTCAAACAATTTTTGAAAAAACATCTGGAAAATATTTTGTTACACGTTGACAAATCGCCGGACCTCATTTATGTAGAAAAATCAGAATATTTTGAGAAAATAAAAGATTTTTTAGGCGGAAACTTCGAACGTTTGAATAATTATACGGGCGCAAAGTTGAATAAAGACCTCGAGAGTAACAGAGAACTTATCCAAAAAACTTTTGGAAAATCACTCCCTTAAAAGACCCTAGCAGATATGCATCCACCCGCCAGCATTTCGGACTTTTACGGACAATATAAAGTTCATAAAGAAAATATGCCCATCAAGGGCATAGTAACAAGTTATAATAGTATTGTTTACCAGCATATGTCAACTTGCCCTACATACATTAGACCAGCTAGTGAATTCGCCTTAAATAATTAAAACAACTACACGAGTCCTCAAAAAGCACAATTAATTTTTCTGAAATCTAGATTTTCAATCATTGAAAAGGGATTTCGAAATGAATATACCCGTCGGAAATGTGAAGCCTATCACATAAGGTTACAACGACCTAAGATAAATGACGAGTTAGATCTGAAAGCCTTCACCCTTTTCTGACATACATATATTTCATCAGCCTCACTCGCCGCATAGTCCAACATTTTTAAATTTCGTATTTCTAAATTACATACTGTATACAGTATAAAACGTCTAATTCGTCAGACAGTTTTTTATAAATTTACATGAAACTGCAATTTCTAGATTACAATTTTTCTGGTTTCATGAACTTGGAAAACTTATTTTATTACTGTAAAATTCTTGATAGTGAATTAATTTATAATTCGAAACTAGTTGAATAAATATATTTAAGAAAATTGATATTGAATCTTCGGTTATGCTTGATTCAAACGCAAAGCCAAGAATGGCTCAAAGACACTACGGGTCCAGAGATTGTTGGCCACTACGGGAGTTAATATTTTGTGAATACTAAATGTAGAATATTTTAATGAATTTTTTCTATCTTAACCAAACTTGGCCGAAAATTAACATTTATCTCGAGGAAAATCAATGGTCTCCCGGTCCTTACAAATGCTCAGATCTTATCTCATACTATAGTGCAGAACCATGTCATGGTTCCATGAGCTCTTTGATGGGTATGTTATAGGTATCAGCAAGGACGTTGCTAAATTTTTATTTGTCTTGAATTTTAGGGTCATATGATCAATTATTCGGAAACCATGACCCCGTTTTCAACCGGCGACTTAAGAGTGGGTGTCTGAATTTGGTTGAGCTCTTATAGAATTTATACATTAGCATCGATTATGACTAAAATGGACCCAAGAAATCTCATGGTGGCACTCATTTGTTTCAAAACAATTTAGAACAAATTCTTGAATTTTCAAAATTAGAATATTTTTTAGCCATACCCGCATTAAGCAATGAAGACCATATGATTGGAATTCAAACACGTGCGATAGAGATAACCGTCAATTTAAAAATTTACTTGGTTGAAAAAACGATCATCAATTTCGCAATAAGTTGAATAATTGTATTCAAAATTGACCAAACTAAATAAAAATTGAATACAGTCCATGCGCCCTGACTGGAAAACCACGAAATTGACGGTTGCGCCAAATTTGAAAGTCTTTTGCAGATTTTTTTTGTTGAAATAAAGTGTGTCGAATTTTTGTTTTAAAAGACTAAAAAAAGCCCTTGAAAGTGTTCCGAACTGGGCGCAAATTGATGTTTTTGGTGTTCCAGTTCGGGCGCTGTAACGTATCATCATTTCGAATCGTTTATCAGTTTATTATCTGATTCATATATGATTTTATTATATTTTCCACTTGATTGGGTATTTAATCAGTGACATTTTCACGAGTACATTTTTTTACAGTTTAAAATTTATATGATTTGCTATTTTGGTAACATCGGTCTTTTTCGGTCGTATGGATCCACATGAATAGCCAGTACAACCGGTTCAAGTGGTGTCTGAGCATAACCAGATGGTCGCCTTCTCGTCAGTCCAACTATTGGCGTATTATTTTTCACTGAAATTTAAGTTAAACCTCTGTCTAACAGAATTGAATAAATATAATTGCTCCATAAAAAAATACAGTAGGCTACAGCCTGAGTTTTATTTGATTGTGAAATTTGTACAATAAAATGAATTTTAATTAATTTTTATTCTGAAAAATTTTTTAAAATATTTTCGAAGACTTCAAGAAATACGGGCACCTGATTGATTCAAACTTTTTTTTCTCAAAAATTGTCAAATTTTTTTCACAGGTCAAAAAAAATAACAAAAATGAGTGTCGACCTCAGGGGTCGGCAGACCGACTTGAAAAAACCTGATCGGATTGACCTGATCGGATTGAGCCCTGGTCGACCTTGTTTAAAGTCGGAAGTTTAAACCGTCGTCGATATGAATGACATAAAATAGCATTCAATTTTTCTGAAGAAAATCACCTGATTGTGGTCTCGAGATATTTCTGCTACTCGGGGTACTTTTTGGTTCATGAAATGTTCTTTTATTTTGTAGTAAATTCATTCGTCCACGAATTTTTTCCCGCTAAAATTTCGATTAGTTAATCTAAGAAATTGAAAAAAGTTAGTCAGAAACAAGTGAAAACAAATGATTATAAATGAGATGAACAATTTGCAGAGTTTATGATTATTTTTGATTATTCTGCGCTTAAAATTCGAATAACAGTGTATTTGATATACGGTATACCCCGAATATAACAAACTGTGGTGAAAAACGGTGATGAAAACTCGCAAACCGGGCCTCATCCGTTTCTGACCACTCACGAAAATACTTAAACTTAGGCGAATTGCGAAAACAATTCCACAATGGCAAAAAAAATAATTTTAAACAGTCAGCGGTTAACAAGTCACAGTCGAGTCTAATTGTTATCAAAACAGTCAGTTTAATATATTCTGTTCAGAGTGAGAAAAGACAAAAACGGTGAAAATGTACTTGACTGGGAAATAAGCGTCCCTGATCGGCCGACAAGCGGCCTGTACAGTCACCAGTCGCTTAATATCCCTAGCCTAAACCACACTGACATCTTTTACTCCGATTTTGGGTTTTTTTACTCTGAACTAGATATAAAATATATTAACCAAAATAGGGGAAATTATTTTGGGTAGACTGTCCGAGGATAAATTTGTGAAATAAGCAACTGAAAAAAAATTGGAAAATTGTAAAGACAATTTCTTTAAGACATAAAGCCAGGGATCGGATTTTTCCAAAATTTGACCAGGTCGGGTCGGGTCGCTTTTTTTTTGAAACTTTCCGGGTCGGGTCGGACGCCGACCCGAGTACGTTTTCGTCAGGTCGGAAATTTTTCCCTGCATACAGCCACTTTAACTCCGATTTTGCGTTTATGAAAAAAAAATTATTTTATGCTGATTTCTAAGTGGTCGACATTTCAACATATCAGAATGAAAATCGATGAATTTTCAAGCAAATATTTAAACGCTTAATGGATAATATTTAATATCAGTTATCATCGGACAGCCTAATTTTTGGTCAGAATTTATTCTAAGCTGCATAAAATCCCTCTATTTCGTAGCGATTTGCCGAACCTGATGCAGCCAACTATCAATTTTTTTCTGAAATATTACTATTCAACACTGGAGAGGCCTTGGTTATTTTCAATAAAGGTTTTTTTTCTATGCTTTTTATGATACGAAAATTCTTTCCGGATATTTAAGTTTTGATTGTTCATACTTCAGATATTTCTATTTTGCTCGTAGAATAGACAGTGTTTCCAAGAGGCCACTGAAAGTCAATTTCAAATTCATTTAAACTGGAGTTCAACGTTTCATTGTCCTATTTTGTGCTATCGTCAGTTGAAGGTAGTAGCAGCGATGTGGCAGACTGGCGTCAATTTAATTAACGAAAATAATGAGTTGGTTTATTTTTTTTGTGCTTATTATCGTTAGCTGAACCTGAATACATGTGTATCAGCTTATTAACATAATTTTTTATCAATTTAAGGAAAGATTTGAGCTCGAACTTTTATTTTTGAATTCGTAAAAGTTTCAAAAAATCTTCCTCCATCGAGTTTTGTTTAAATAGAGTTCCAATGAAAACTGGTTTTTGATATTTTTACAAATACTTAGTTATGTTGAGAAATTTCAAATATAAAAGTTTGCAAGAATTATCAAAGATTAAAAATAAAAAAAACAAATTTTCACAATTTTTTTCTTTTATACATCACTCAAAAAAAATGTACCAATCTGCAACATCGCTGCTATCTTCTTCAGTAGCTTGCAAAAATTTTAAAAATTTGGATGAAGACACTTTCAGGACCATTTTTGTTAATTTTGTTCATGAAGTTTTTTTCATTAGTTCGAAAACAATTTCGCAGAACCATAAAATTCCGAAAATGGTCGCGTTTTAATTTAAAGTTTTCAAAGATTTGGTTAAATAAAAACACAAGTACTCCGATTATTTAATAATCATTTGAAATTTTGATGCTTTAATTTGAAACGACAAAACGGTCAAAACCTTCAGAGCGGATTTTTTATTGAAAAAACATGATTTTTCAGGCTTCACGCCTTCCAGTTATACATTTGAGTGCGCTTAAACATTTTCGATGCCAGAAAAATGATTTTTAGTTTTCTTCACATAAAAGAAATATTTCTCTGAAGATACTGAAAAACATTGATGAGAAAACACTTGTTTTTTATATCTATCACGGTACTAACTGGGGCTTTTTTGCCACTCTCTCAGCTCAAATTTTTATATAATTCGGCATTTAAAAACTGCATCCAAATTAGCCAATTTTCTAATTTATTTCTGAAATTGTTTAATTCAGGTTTTGCTGACATTGAAAAAAATGGTCTGATTTTGACTATTTAGTTTTCATTTATTTTATTTTATAAAACTACGTTACGCGTTAGCATTTTTCGGGTTTTTTGAGTTTTGAATTATTTTTTTCAAATATTTGTGCTCAGTTTGAGCTATCTACGAACACAATCGGATAAGTCGTTTTGAAAAGCCGAATCATCTAAAAATGTTCGCTCAAAAGTGGTCAAAAAGCCTCAGTAAGTTCCATTATAGATATGGCTTAATATAAAATATAAAGTTTCAATAAAATTTCTCGGAAATGACCTTAATTCACCAAGTCGTGAGATATGAATATTTTAGGTCTATAATTACGTCAAAAAAATTTCCAGGAATGTGTACCTAAACATACCCTTTGCTCCCTTTCATTTGCGATAAATTCGTTTCTCCTCGCGGCCGCAACACAAACTTGCTTATCACTTTCTTTTGCAAATATTCCATTACTATGTTCCAGAAATATTGAATATTGTGGGTCATAAGCAGGACTAGAATGTCGTAGGCGATTCCATCGGGCCCATTCTGTTTCGGATCGAGGAAGAAGTTTATTTGGAGATCGAAGCAAAGATTTTATCGTCAAACTCTGATGAGATACCGGTGTGGGTGGTGTAGGGAAATGACGGTTGAAACCGGTTTGTGGAGCAGCTTTGAAAAACTGAATCTGAAAGAAATTGATTGAAATTCGATTAATTTTTTAAATTAAAAAATATACCATTGGATTCAAGCTGCCCGATATTTCTTTTATATTTAAAAATCAGGTATTTTCAACAAATTTTAATCGGTCAATTTGAGGGCGTCGATTTCCGAAAAATAAATTAATTTTTTGCAATACCACTATATCATTAATAAAAAAAGGTTTGGATAGACTGATGTATAATTTTGATCTGTCGGTCAAAAACCGACGGAAAAAAATTAAAATTGCTTCTCTAAAACTCCAGATTTTCGAAATATAAATTTTTGAGTGGAAATCATAGGGCTTTTTACCATTATTATGCCATTATAGTGGCTTAATTCTATACGATGTGTACAGACAGCTCAAGGCAGGCAAAATTAAATTTTCTTCGTTTACAACGAAATCTGGATTCAGATATTACCATTTTTATAATTATTTTCAAAAAGATATCGATACAATAACCGAGTTCAAATAACGTTAAAAAATGTTTTGAGTTGAGGATTGAAACCGTTTCGTTAACCAGTTATATATTGTAGTTCAACTGACTGCTTGTTCAAAAAAGACATACTAATATTTCCTTAAAATTTGAGTTTATTAACGGTTTGATATCACTTTTTGGTTAGAATGCGTAGCCACAACGTTAAAATCACACTTTAAAAGAAGCAGTGGCTACGCATTCTAACCAAAAAGTGATGAAGGGATATAAGGGTGTCTTAATCGATTCTCGAAATTTTCTTCAAATTTTGAACTTTTTTAATTTTGGGTAAAATAAAAATGCTAATTGTCTTTTTTTTCTTTGAGAAGTCAAGTTTGACCAGGCGGCGACTTCAAAGTCAGAAAAGTAAACGCTTTTTCCAGCCCCAGTACACATCGGATCGGGGTAATTATTCTGACAAAATGATACTCACATATAAAGCTGTAATTTGACTTTTTGAGATATTATTTTTTGAACTAAACATTTTTTATTTTCAAGCTTTGAAGTCTAGTCGCAAGTTT
>SCLH01002343.1:49872-80668 GCA_004367855.1 Oikopleura vanhoeffeni
TTCAAATAGTTAGGATTTGTACTCTGAGGTCCGTTGATCCATATTTTAAGATTAAATCATTAAAATCAAAATGCTGATTTATCACATAACAATAGTTTAAATGCTTTGTGGTCATATTGATTATTCAGAGATGGTTTGTTTACTCGGATCATAAAAGCTTCAGCCCTTTCGAGACCTTTTTTGTATTTGAAACCACTATGCAATTTATCACATTATTAACTTTAAGTGACTCTATGACTCATAGACTATGAGTGACTACTAAAATACTTTAAGTGACTCATAATGAGTCATAAATAATTGAAGTTTCCTTGTTGTTTTTCCGTTTTATCTAAAATCGTCAGTTCCCGTCAACAATATAAACTCCCTTTTAATTCGTCGGGTTTACTGATTTACAAATGATAAAAGTCTTTTTAATAGCCTACAGTAGGCTGCCTTCTATCGAAAACAGGAGAGCAAAACAGTACTATGAACAAATTCTTGAGATTTCCATAAAAAGCACAAACTTGTTTTCCAACAAATAAAATAATTGAAATCGAAAAATTTTGGAAACTTCTGATTGATATCATATCCATGAATCTATCATCGGCAAAAAATAACAACGAAATTCCCTTTTTTAATTTTTAAAAACTCAAATTTCATGAATGTCCTTAACTCGGGTACGACCGCAGTTAAAGATGGCCAAGCCGCTCGTCAGGCCCTGCAGGCTGCAGCGCCTGTTGTTTGAAATGTCAATTATCTATAGTTTTTCATTTAAAAACTTATTTAATTAAATCAGGCTAGGAAAAGGGAAAGGAAGAAAAGGGGAAAGGAACGTTTCCCCCTTCCCGTCCCCGAGAATGGAAGGGAACGGAAATTCAGAGAGGCCAAGGGGAAGGGATGGAAATTGAAAGGCTGGGAATAAAGGGGAAGGAGTTTTTAGAATTAGCTTCGAATATTTTTAAAATAGTTTTTTAGATATTTAGGGAAGGGAAGGGAACGATTTTCAAGGTGAAGTAGGGGAAGAGGGGAACGACAGCTAGGGGAAGGGAAGGAAACAATCTGGGGAACGTTCCCTTTTCCTAGCCTGAATTAAACCGTTTATGATATAATTCAGACAATTATCTCGCTGATGGATCAAAAATATTTCTTTATTTTGATTATAAATGCATCCAACTGCAGTTCAAAAAAAATCAGCGTCAAATCAAATAAGAACTACTGAAAACTTTTGAATTTAGAACAATGAAAACTGAGCTAAATATTTACCGTTTTAAAATTATAACGACATCAACGCTATCATCAGTGAATAAGACATAAAAAGCTTGTTCAAATAAGTCTCATTAACCTGGTCACGTGATCGTTGTTTGACCATACCGTAATGAGAAAAAAACTCTTAGAATTTTATGTAGAATAGCCTCATATATGTCTTAGACAGATTTGAGGTTTTTTGCAAATAAAAGTACTGAAATTAAATACTGTAATTCCACAAAAAAAAGCACTAAAAATTTTTTGCAAAAAAGTTCAGCGTTCACTCGATCGACGATTATCTCATAATGTATAAGGGTCGAAAAAACGTTTAAAGACACCTGCAGGACTTGACGGGCGGCTGATAGTTAAACTTTCGAGTACGCGATCTTGTTACGATGGCCAAGCAGCAAAATTCGGTGTTTTGAATTGGTTAAAATTTCGTGCAATAAAAACTCTTTCAAGCTTCAAAAATAAAAATCGCTGAATAAGAAAAAATCGGATAATTGTTCACAAATATCCCTTTAACACCTTTTGGGTGATTTGAAAGATGTAGGTTGGGGGAGCCAATCCTAACACTCCTGAGACCCCTTCTAGCCACTCATGAGGCCGCTTTCTCTTCTTTTCAGCCTACATCTATCAAATCACCCAAAAGGTGTTAAAGGGATATGGCGTTTTCTGAAAGTCATCAAAATGTTAATCAATAAATATTGTTAAATTTTGAAAACCAATTCGGTATGAATCCAAAGTTCAATAATTTTCATCAATACTATGAAAATGAATATTTATATAACAAATTGAGTTTTTTATGAACACTCAGGCTATAGTCATTAAGTGCTTGAATATAATAGACTTCCGTTGCTTAGTTCTGTTCCGGAAGCTCTGTTAAGTATAATAAAAACTGTATGAATGATTTTTCATCAATATGACTGCGGTTCAACCGCAGCGGTTGAGCCACTTACCAAAATCGCGTTATTGAAAACAACTGGATGGACTATCAATGATAGTGCCTGAGTTTTTTGGAGATATTTTTTCACCCCAAGATATCCCTTTATTGCCCTTTGGCCTTTATTTGAGCCCTCAAAAAGCGAGGGCGAGAAAACAACGCGGCTTTCAAAAACGACTTAGCTGATTTGGTTCTTAGATAGCTCAAACTGAGCACAAATGTCTAGTAAATATTACAATATAAAAATTTGTGCAAATCAGAGCATTGTTTCTGTCTTTTAACAGACTAATATTAAAAAAACTAATAATTTAAAAAATTTCAGTAATCTCAGAAACAATAAGGAACATTGGTCCGATTCAAACCAACTTTTAATGTTTATATTCATTAGATAATTGTGCTCAGTTTGAGCTATCTTCGAACTAAATCGGATAACTCGTTTTCAAACATCGCGTCGTTTTCTCCCCTGGTTTTTGAGGGCCCAAATTAAGGCCAAAGGGCAATAAAGGGATATCCCTTTATCATTTTTTGCATGATCTAAGATATGTGGGTTGAGGGAGCCAATCCTAACACTCCTAAGACCCCTTCTAGCCACTCATGAGGCCGCTTTCTCTTCTTTTCAGCCCACATCTCTCAGATCATGCAAAAGGTGATAAAGGGATATCGCAGAAAATATTTTGAATTTTAAAAATGTGAAAGACTATTCATTTTTTAGACAAAAATTATTTCACTTCATTGGAAACGATACTCTATCAACCAAAAAAATTTTCCTTATACTAAATTTGTCGAAAAAATTTCGCACTTGAAAAGAAAATCCAAGATTTGAATGGGTCATCCAATCAGTAACGAGTTTCAAGCTAACGATACAAACTCACGATTCAAAGCAAAAAGCCTCCTCCTCCAAGGTTATTAAAAGAACGAATAACTGTATATTCAAACTTACAGAAAATTATCTTCGTGAATCTCAACGTTGGTTTTTAGCGAATAAATTCGATTGGGCTCCAAAATAAACAAAAACTGCATTTGAGCATTTTTCAAGATCCTCGCGCGAGAGCCTACTCCTCTCATGATTTTAAAGTAAAGACTTCAATAACAATATCAGTGTGCAGTGTGAAAAAGAATCGAAAACCCCAAATAAGCTTTTTTCAGATTTTGATCTGGTTCGTCCAGAAATCGACTTAAATTTTTTTAAATAAGAATTGTTTCAAAACCTAAGCAAAATATTTCCACAACGATTCCATTTGGTATTCCGACTTTTACAGAAAGTATCACTTTTTGTACTTAAAAATTTCATATTTTTTCTCATTTCCAAGTTTATAATAATCGTATATTTGACGCCAAATTTTTCATTTCTGGCCTCGTTAGGTTCCAGTGAATACTGATTGTTGATTCACGAAATTCAAGATGCTCCATTTTTAAAAATGTTTTAAAAGATACAGTTTTGATAGACTCTGATTCGCAATTCAAACATTCTTATCAAATAAAAATATGCAAATGTTTTATTTTTCTTGCAAATTAGTTTTGTCAATAAAAATTCTGTTTTAACCAAAAATCCTACTAATCAGAAAATTTTTAAGAACCGTTTATTTGATACTTAACTTTTGTGAGCATTATAAAAAAGTTCCGCCAAGGCACTAAAGACAATATATTTTCACTTCCTTTTTCTTAGCCTGGTCAACAGAGAGCTCAAGGCAGTTTAAATTTTGTTTTTCGCATAAGGCAGTTAAAAGGTCATATTTTTGCATCAGAAATTTTGTATTCAAGAATGTTGATTTTTCTTATAGAAAATATAGTGAGAAAAGCAAGGTATAGCGTGAATCACGCTGCGTGATACAATGTCACAGTTCTCTTTACATGTTAAATATTAGTTCGAAAACGATGCACAAGTCCTAAGCGATGCAGAAGTTTTATTATTGTTTGTCCTTGTCCTGTTCTGTCCTCAAGTCCAGGACAGAAATAAGGACAAGTTTCAATATGTTCCGTCCTTGTCCTGTCCTAAAATTCTAGATAGGACAGAAGGACGAGGACAGGACTAGACAGGTTTTGCCGACCCCTGACCTTACGTCTCAGTTTTGTACGATTAGATCTATTCATCATAAATATCAATTTTATTTTTACATTTGTCAAATATTTTTATAAAAAACCACGATTGATAATAAAAAAAATTATTATTATTTGCATTAAAAGCAGATTATTACATTCTGTCATCACTTTAAGATTGATTTTTTCCATTCACACTATCCGGAATATTTGGGCCCTGTATAGTAAACGTAGTAAGTAACTCAGTAGTAGGGCCCAAATATTCCGGATAGTGTGAAAAAGGGATAAAGTAATTAAATAACATTGTGGACAATTTTTGATTGTTAGTTTTATAATAAATAATTTTTTCATGGTGAACTTATTCTTTGTCAAAATATCAAAAAATTCCGCCAAGGCACCAGAGCCACAATTGTGGCTCAACTTTGAATGTTATTAACAGAAAGCTCAAGGCAGTTGTAATTTTAATTTTTTCTGCGTAAGGAAGTTGAAAGGTAATATTTTCGCATCCGACATATTAAATTCTAGAATTTCAATTTTAAGTTCTAGAAAATATAGTGAGAGAAGCAAGGTATACNAAAATTATAATTCGATTTAAAGTTCAGATGGTATTTTGTGATCAAAGATGGTCATTTTCCATATTTCATAAACAGATGATGAACGGTTTTAAACCCGCAGATTATGACCACTTAACATTACGATATTTCGAAAACGAATTAACATATACAAATTTAAAGTATATTTTTGGAAAATTGATGACAATTTCAGAACACTGAGCTTGGTTTATAAATTTTTCAAAAGAATACTAGTATTAATTTAAATTAAGATAAATCAAGATTAAGTAATTCAAAAATAATTTGTATCTGAATTTAAAAAAAAATTTGATAATTCTTCAAATCAAGCTTAGTGATTTGAAATTATCATCAGGATTCAAAAAATATACTTTTAATTTCTATATGTTATTTCGTTTTCAAATATCGTAATAGTTAATCCTCATAATCAGCGGTTTCCAGCGCTTAATCATCTGTTTACGAAAAAACCATATGTCCAATGAAAATTTCCAAATTTGGAATATGACCAACTTTGATCACAAAATACCATCTGAACTTTAAATCGAATTATAATTTTATCTTCATTTATGGAATTTGAGAAATTTTATTAAATTATATAAACTACTTCTCAATTCCTGATGTTTGCCTATCAATCGTTAGATTCAACATCTATTTTTAGACTTCAGATTTAGAAAATGTCCTAAATTAGTTTTTTTACATGTCAGTTTTCAGAATTTTAAGTACAGGAAAAATCTTATTATTTGCGATAAACAAGCACATTAATTTTATTGAATCTAGGATATATACATTCTTGATGCGGCATATCATATGCATTTTCACTTGAGAATTATGCACCTTGGCAATTGCCGTTCAATCAACTTTGCCCTTGTGCATTACTCTACCACTGCCCTAGGAGAGAATTGCCGCGAGTCTATAAGAATGCTTGCGTGCGCCCCTTTACCACGTTTTTGCCTCGGGAGAGAATTGCCGCGGGTTTTGATGCGATCCCCAAATTTTAACTTAATCGTCCTCATATGATTCTTAAGAGACAAGGGGTGCTCTTCTGAAATTTCTTGTTAGAATCAGAAATATGATTATTTTGGTCAATTTTCAAAAAAATGTCACGTGATGAGACTGAAAATACCACTTAAATCAAGCTGACAATATACGGATGAAACACAATTTTGCCATGGCAATTTTTATCAAAATGTCAAGAATTGAATATTTTACCAAATTTCACGATACTTTCAAAAACAACAATTAAACAACTAAATTTAAAAACACCCCAAATTTTAAATTACCGTAATAAAATTTTCAACGATGCACTTCAAAAACAACACTGTGTTCTAAATCATTTCATCTTACCTTAACTTCACTTTAAATAACCTCTATGACCGAATTTACCTAATTAACCCTTACAGTGCAAATAGGACAATTTCAGTCATAACATTGCGAATTAAAGATTTGGAATTTCATGACGACCAACAACGCAAACTTAAATTAGAAAAACTGATAAAAGCCAAATCCAGCACATTTGAAACTCCAAAAGTGACTATTTACAATCACTCAGATTTATTATTACCTACAGAAATTCAAAGAATTTTAGAATAGGGAATTAATCGACCTATAGGAGGGTCTACAAATAAAAAAGTCATATTAGCAAAATTTGAAGAAATATGGCTTATTTGGAAAAAACACGCTTTAGAGCAAAGACTAGATATTTTCCAAATAAATCACATTAAAAGTGAATTATTTTTAGCCTTCGAACAACTTAAAAATTGCTCAACAAAAACAGAAGCCCAAAAATTGAAAAGTTTTCTAGACGCCAACCCTCACATCATAACGTAACAATAGGAGTAAAGTCTAACTGATCACTACGTCTGTAGCAAGTGTTTAGACTGAACGACCTCTTTGTTCAGACTTTCAAGTCTGATTTGATNTTTTTTTTAATTTGATTATTGTGGCAGCCAGATAATTTAATGAATTATTATGCTGGTTAAATATAATTTTACATTTTCTCAAGAAACCAACCCTTTATCAATTCACTGAAATATATATCGATCATGATGCCCGAGTAACTTAAATATCTTATTCCATATTCTTTTAAAAGGCAAATGAGAGATTTAAGTTACTCGGGCATCATGATGGATATCGATTACGGGGGCTCCTGGTCCTTTTGTACTAGATTTTTAGCCAAAATTGTTTATTTAATTCAGCTTTTGCTAACGACTCATCCGATTTAATCCTTAGATAGCTTAAACAGAGCACAAATATCTGGTAAATAATTGAATTTAAAAAATTGTTCTGAATCCGACGATTGTTACCATTTTTTTTAAGAAAAACTAGTAATTTAACAATTTCAGTAATTTAAGAAAAAAGATAAAACAAATTGATCCGATGAACTAATTTTTTTATTTTATTTTTCACAAGATATTTGTGCTCAGTTTGAGCCATCTAAGAATGTTATCGGATGAGTAGTTTTTAAAAGCCGAATTAAATAAAAAAATTTGCTTAAAAACTAGTAAAAAAGGACCAGGAGCCCCCGTAATTGATATAACATCCAACATTTTTTTATTTCATTTAACCCACATACTCATTTTGGTAATCTATTACCACCTCGACTCTGGAGCGCTTAAATTTATATAGTTGCCATTATCGGATTAACTTCATATTTAAAATGCTTAGCTTTTTCACAATTACTGATCTCTTGGTGCTGAAATGATTTCTCTATCTTGTTTACTTCTTGAGATAAAGCAACTTTGTCGCGTTGAAATTTCGCACATGAAAAGTTTAGATGAGTTTTTGAAAGTTGAGAAATCTTCTGAATAAAAAATAAACGTCTTTCACCAGATAAAATTTTTGATTTAATTTTTGTGTCCAATAATCAAGGATTTTCATTCATAAATTCGAAAAGAATTTCTTTATTTTTGATTTTCTCACCTCAAATTATTTTCAATTTTGTCTCTTAAAATCAATTTCATTCCGGAAATAAAAAAAATTTAGTGCTTTTTATAAGATACAAATCATAAATTAAGCTTTACTTTGACAAACAACTGTAAATTGATACTATTTGCATGTAGGTTTGACTTTATTTACTCTTCAAATTTGAGCGCTCAAAACAAAATTGTATTTATTTGACAAACAGAAAGCAAACAAAATAATTTGGTAACATTTGAAAGTATAATAAGGACAATTAATGATACAGTTCATTGTACAAAATAAATTTTTAGTTTTTNATTTTTTATATATCGAAAATTTTTATTTTTATATTTTTGAAGGCAAACCAGGCACGAAAATGAGAATGCAGCTAAAATTAGCGTTCTATCACATCTGAGTCCCGAGAAACAGCCTCCGTCGGATACCCGAAATTTCTGAATCTAAGAAAATATTTGAAATATTTTTTCTTAATTTTTTTTTATTTTCATTCTCTTGATCTAATTCATAGTGAACTGATGCAACAAAAATTAGAGAAAAATAATTATTACTTCAAAAGATACAGTGCGTTTAACATTAAGGGGAATTAGATTTTTGAATTTCGGACCAGTATTTTCTATGTGTGTGTTCTGAAACACTCTCGTGCAGGTGGTAGTTAAGAAAAATTCTCAAAAAATTAAAATTTCGAACTTTTTTTTCGATTTTTTTTTGTTTTTTTCAATTAATTTATGCTTTCTGAGTGTTCCCTAGCAATGTCGTGATATTTTTACACCTCAAAGTACACTAAAAAGAGTACGACCGCTACCGCCTTAAGGGGGTAGTGTCCAGCAAAAAAGTTTGGCTGAAAAAAATAAATATAACTAAATCGGCCAAGAAAAAAAGGTTGGTCGGGGTTTCGCAGCGCTATCTGGTGTCTAGCGCCCTCCAGCGGCAATATTGTAAATAGCCTTGATATTGCTCTGGATAAAATAAAAAGAGAACCGCTTGGAATTTTAACTTACAAATAAATGCAAATGAATACTAGGATTACCTTCTTGGTAATTTGCTCTCACAAAAATCAGATCGATTGATTTTAACATAATCAAACATAAAAAACATATTTATTTTTAAATTTTTTTGACAAAAACAATGCATTTTTATTACAAATATACAAGAAATTAAAAATTCAGACAATTTTGATTGGCACAAAGCCCCAAAATTTTCGAAAATTTTGGTCAAATTTTCTATAGAAGTCATAATGAGAACATTATCTCCTTCTTTTATATTATGAACCCCCTTATTACTTTTAGGTAAATCCACGGTTTCACTATCTGATGAACATATCGTATTTTCGGGGTCAAAATCACTATAAAGTTCTGATTTATCTGAGTTTAGAATAGAAGGTGTATTTTCTTCAGAAATAGAATTATTAGTTTCAAAATTTTCATCTTCAGCNAGATTTGTCAACTCTCAGGGGTAGTGTCCGCAAAAAAGTTGGGCCTGAAATCTGATATAGTTAACTAAACCACCCCCGAAACAATACGATTGGTGATGGTCTCCGTCCTTTCAAAATGCATCGGTTCTGTTCCCACTAAGAGGGTCGGCAAAGTCGAAAAACGGAAGTACCCGATTTTTCCTCATTACAATTATACATCTCCGATGAAAACTTCATTCATGTGTCAAATTTGAGCGGATTTTCCTCATGAGCAAAAATATTTGTGGTGGTTTTTGTCTGAACTTTATAAATAATAGCAGTAGATAACCTGAGAAAAAGTTGATAATTTTTTGGCCGGTTTGGGTAACCATTTAATTCCGAAAACCGCTTATCAGGAATTTGCTTTTCTTCATACAATTGCAAAAAAAAATAAATTGTGGGACTACATTTTCATTCATGTCATCCAGAAAATTTCAATGTCATGCAAATAACTCTCAAAATTTTGAAAATCCAGGATTTTAGTCCACAATTATTGGTTCGCAATTGTATGAGGAAATCGAATGAGCCATAGTTTTAAACAAATTTGGATGAGCCGTTTTGAAGAAATGGTAACCAAAAGCCGGCCAAAATAACCCACTTTTTCCAGAGGTTATCTAACCTGGTAAATTTTTTTTTAAAAAAAAGTCAGCAAAAAAACCAAACAGCAATATTTTTGCTTATTGAGATCCGCTCAATTTTGGACACATGAAGTGAAGTTGATCGGAATAAATGAATTTAATGAAGAAAATGGTACCTCCGTTTCGGACTTTGCCCCGCCCTCTCGTGGGAGAACCGATGATTGAAAAGCAAAACGAGACCATCCCAAACGTTTTGTAGGGGTGGTTTAGTTCTATATCAGATTTTCAGGCCAACCTTTTTTTGCGATGCACTAACCCCTTTAAGCTCGATAAATTGTGCCCATTTTTTTGGTCACTGCGGTAATTTTATAAACTTTGATTTTGATTTGAACTTTTTTTGCCGAACTATAGTTTATGAACACATCATTGCTTATGGTTTATTAGGCAGGGAGGCTAATCATATGCGAGAGGTCTGTGGCAGGTTTAAACTTTTTAATACTCATCGAGAGACCGCAATCAATATTTTGATTGAAGCTCTAAAAGGTACCAATCAAGTTGAACCTTTAGAGAATTTTTGCATTTACAAATTATTGGGGGATTTTGTTTTAGGGCCCACAATTTGTGACTTTTTTTTAAATTTATGATGCGTCATAACTAGAGTTTCGCAAAAAGTTCAAAATAAAACAAAGTTAAATAAATTTACGAGTGACCAACAAATTGGGCACTTAAAAAGCGCGCTAATATATTTTGCAAAATGACATCAAATGTTATCAACGTATCCTAAGAACGGTTTTTTTTCTGCAATTTTTCAGCTTCAAAACTCGAAATATGATTTTTTGGTCATTTTTTCCAAAAAAATTTCCGAAAAAAAAAGTGCTTCGAATTTTTTGAAGAATTAAACTCAAAAGAAAGCCATGATGAAGAAAAGTTTGGCTTACGTCAAGGCGATATTTTTGAATTTTTAGTGGTCAAATTCCGAGCAAAATAACGTCATTTTTTTTAAACTTCGTCTTGAAAAAATAACTCACACTACAGCTCGCTTAGGTGACGCGAATCGTAGCCTTTTCGTGTTATAGGACCATCGGCACAAAAAAAACTGAAGGAACTGAGTCGTTAATTTTTTTCAAACGCAAAAATTATGGATGTTTTTTTTGAAATTTTTGTTCTCCTTCTGATTGGCTGAAAAAAAAATTGTAAGTATATTGCCTGTTTTGACAGAATACGGAATCGTAATAGTTCGAAGAATTCCGATCGAGGTCATAATTCGGAATTGCCAAAATTTGACTTGAAACATGGTTTTTTAAGCCCTTGGAAAGAGTGAAAAATCCCAAAAATACGGTTTTTTCAAATAACTTCAAAGTTAATCAGTGTTTTGCAGATATATCCTGTTGAGGTGTTTTTTTCATTATATCAATTGTTATTTCATTAAAAAAAAAAAAAGACGAAAAAATGGGTCGGGAGGTGATTATTTTGTTTAGATTGAAAATCGAATATTTCATTTTTTGAACTTTTTTCACGTTTTTAAAGAATTGAGGCTAATAAGCTAGAAAATAAAATGAAATGAACAAAGTCCCGACACCTTATAGGTATGATTAAGTCAATACTTTTTGGAAAAAAGGTAATATGAACAATGCCAATAAGAAAACGCGTATTGACAATTTGAAATAAAAATTTCAAACCTCAAAATGGGTATCGATTTTTTGACCTAATCTTGGCAGAGGATTTTTTCTGGTCCATTTTAAGACTTAAGGATTTTTTTTTTATGAAAAATTTTAAAAAAAAAAGTTACGATTTCAGGAAATTTGTCGTGATTGTACAGGTAAATGTGATCCAGTTCTAGCGAAGCCCGTATGAAGTGCTAGAAGGCTGATTTTTTGGCCGTGAAAATTAAGCGTTTTTTCGCTTAACCCATTGTTTTTAATTGGAGGGTCGCGACCAATATTTTTGACCGTCTAATGACGCGTCCAAGGTTTCCAAGGTCAATCATCAAGTTCATCGTATAGACTGTAATTACCCTCAAAAGATCGGAAGGCGACTTCTAAAACATGAACGTATTAGAACCTATGGTCAATAATGTACTGAGAGGTCGCTAGAGAGCAAAAACGGTCAATCAACCTCAAGTCATACCTCAAGTTCACTCGTATAGACTTGTAAGACGCCTTTAAGAATCGGAAAGGATCGACTTTGATGAACGTATTAGCACTATGGGTCAATAAGGTAACTGAAAGGTCGCTAGAGAGTCAAAAAAGAATAGGGTGTCCCGCAGTCGAGCAAAATTTTTGAGATCACACGTTTTTCAAAAAACTGCATTTTACGTAAAATTATCAGGGATACCGAAAATGAGGCTTTATTTGAATAAAAAATATTACCCAAAGCTGAATTCTGATTGGTTCAAATTAAACCAATCAGGATACCAGAAAATTTTCAATGCAGTTCAACTGACTTTATTAGTAATTCCGAAAATATATATGTTTTGTATGTCCTTGTCATCAAGTTTTGTGTTTTTTGTCCTTAAAATTTTTAAAATCGCGAAAAATGCCAAATTTGGCTTTAATTAGTCTTAGCGCCTGGAATATAGTTGGCGGTGGATATATTCCATTCAACAGTAAATTTTTTTTCTGCATCTTTCAGAAAAAAATGAGAAAAAGATAAATTGTACTGGTTGAATTTTGATTTGAGTGAAGTTGCCGTTAAGCTGAAACAGAAAGTCACGTGCCGAAGGCGTTAAAACGTGGATGATCCTCCTTGAACTTGTTTAAAACGGCAACTTCAATGAGAAATATTGCATTATAACGTTGTTTTTGTGTCTAATTTAGGAAAACTTTTGCTTAGAAATGCGTAGCCAAACATAAATTTCATCATTGTTAGAGGTTTCACTCCGAGTATTCAATGCTCCTTTTTGACCTGCAGCGCCCCGCCCCCACAGCAAAACGCTTCACAAAAACAATGATCGAAATTCTTTCTCTATTTTATGCTTAATTATTGCATTGTTACAGTATTACCGAGGTTTTTTTTTATATTTTTTACTTATGAAAATGGATTCTGTTGAACGCAATATAAAGCAGTAAAATAGAAGAAAGAATTTGCGATCATTGTTTTGTGAAGCGTTTGCTGTGGGGCCTAGGGTGTTTTTTGCGGTTTTTAGTTATCAAAAAGCTTGAAATTTGACACATAATTTGTCATACTTAGACAGATGAAAAATTTGAATTTTTTATCATTTTTAACTCTAGGTGTCCAAAATCGCTTTTTTTCACTAACTCTGCTGTCGCGGTGAATTTTTCATTTATTTTTTGACAAAATTCCACTATAATGACAGATAATCAATTGAACATCCTCAAAAAGAGTAGCACTCGTAATTTAAGGATTAAATTTCCAGCCCTTCTGATTGGCTAATTTCAAAATCATCCAACACACGTTCAAATCAACCACTAAAGATTCCAGAATAGCCGATTTCTGGGTAATGTAGTTATAAACTATAGTTCAATTGTATAAAATAAGTGTGATTTTGATAAATCAAAACCTTGACATAATAATTCAGCCTAAAAATGGAAGGAAAAATGATCGCGAGAAACTTCTCCGTTATAAAACATTGTGAAATTCAACAATTTGAATCTAAAAATATTTCACCTAAAATTTTTCAGATACAAGGTTTTAAATTTGATGGACAAATTTGATTGAAGCGATTTGTTCGCTTAAGTTTTTACTTCCGAAGAAGAATTTGATGCCAAATTTGGAAATTAAAATTTCAAACTCAAGCAATATTTAGGAAAGTGTTTTGAGTACATATTGCGAGAAAATTAGCCTTTTGGACATACCTGGAGCAAGAATAGTTTTTGGGAGTTGGAATTTTCAAAATATCTTATTTTGACATTAGTATTGAAAAATGATATATTTTGAAAAAATCATATAATTTGTGAAAATCAATACGAGAGTGGTACGTTTATAACCATTATTGTCTAAATATGGTAAATAATGAATCCAATTAATTATTAAATCGGAGAAAACGAACATATTTGTTCATAAAGAACTGCATTTTAACATAAAGTATTTGAACTTAATTACAAAATGATTTTTTTGATTTCAAATTTGATTCCCAATTTTACGTTTTAAATTAAATTTGATAAAAAATGGAGCCCCTTTATCGACCGAAGGCGATAAGAGGGGATTTATTAAATTTTGTGGAAATGACCCCCAAATCGGCCGAAGGCCGAAAAAGGGATTTACGTTTTTAATTTAAATTGTTAAAAATGACCCCAATCGGTCCGAAGGCCGATAAAGAGGGTATTTATGTTTTTTTAATTAATTTTGTTGAATAAAGTGAGCCTCAAACCAGCCTAAAACCGCGATGAAGGGATATATACTTTAAAATTTAAATTCGTGAAAGATGAGCCCCATATAAGCCTAAGGCCGATTAAAGAGGATTTATGTTTTTTAAATGTGTTAAAAAATGACCCCAAATCGGCCAAAGGCCGATACAATTGGGGATTTAACGTTTTAAATTTAAATTGTTAACAAATGAGCCCCAAACGGCCAAAAAACCGATAAGGGAGAATTTTATTGCTTTTTATTAAACTTGTTGAAAATGAGCAAAACATCGCCGAGGCCGAGTAAATTGGGATTTTACGTTTTAATTTAAATTTGTTAAAAAATGAGCACCCAAATCGGCCAAAGACCGGATAAGGGGGATTTTGTTTTTTGTTTAAACTTGTGGATAAATAGCCACAAATCGGCCGAAGCCGATAAATTGGGATTTATGTTTTGCATTAAATTTTGTTGAAAATTTGAAGCCCAAATTCGGCCGAAGGCGATAAAGGGGATTTTATGTTTTTTTATTTAATTTTGTTGAAAAATTGAGCCCACAAACGGCCGAAGGGCCGATAAAAGGGGATTTTTATGTTTTTATTAATTTTGTTGAAAATTGAGCCCAAATCGGCCGAAGGCCGATAAAAGAGATTTTAAACTTTTTTTTTATTTGAATTTTGTGGGAAATGAGCCCCAAATCCGGCCGAAGGCGATAAAAGGGAGATTTACGTTTTTAATTAAAATTGTTAAAAATAACTCACTAACGGCCGAAGGCCCGATAAGAAGGGGATTTTATGTTTTAATAATTTTGTTGAAAAAGTGAAGCCTCAAACCAGCCTAAACCCGATGAAGGGGATATTATGATTCCACAAATTTAAATTCGTTGAAAAGATGAGGCCCCAAATAAGCCTAAGGCCGATTAAAGAAGGTATTTATTGTTCAGATGGTGTTAATAAAAAGAAGCCCCAATATCGGCCATAAACCGATAAGTCGGGATTTTATTTTTTATAAAACTTTGTGGGAAAATGAGCGCACAAATCGGCCGAAGGCCGTATAAATTGGATTTTATTATATTAAGTTTTGTTTAAAATTGAGCCCCAAATCGGCCGAAGGCGATAAAAGGAGATTTTTGTTTTTATTTGATTTTGTTGAAAATAGTCCCAATCGGGCAAAGGCCGATAAATTGAGAATTAACGCTTTTAATTTAAATTTGTTAAAAATAGCCCCAAATCGGGCCAATGACGATAAGGGGATTTATGTTTTTTTGTAAACTTTGTCGAAAATGAGCCACAAATCGGCCGGAAGGCCGATAAATTGGGATTTATGTTTTTATTTACATTTTTGTTCAAACATTGAGCCCAAATCGGCCGAAGGCCGATAAAAGGGGAGTTTATGTTTTATTATTTTGTTTGAAAAATGAGCCCAAACCAGCCTTAACGCCGATAAAAGGGATATTGTATTTCCAAATTGAAATTTGTTGAAAGATAGCCCAAATAAGCCGAAGGGCCGATTAAAGAGGATTTTATTTCAAATGTGTAAAAAATGACCCTAATCGGTCCGATAAGGGGATTTTATGTTTTTTATTTAACTTTGTGGAAAATGGAGCCACAAATCGCCGATGGCCGATAGAACTTGGGATTTTATGTTATCTCTAATTTAAGTTCAAGGGGGTAAGTGTCGCTTTTTTTGGTAACTTTCAATCACGCCTCAGAACAATTCTAGGCAGTTGTTGAATAAAATCTGAGGATGCTTGTTGTAGACAGGGCCTTTTCTAAGGATACACATGTCAAATTCAACAATTGTTACAATCACACGCACCAGGTGGTGAGTCTTTTTAAGAACACTTAACGTTTTCTTAAATCATCTTTTTAGACCTCCACAAACAATAGCGTCTCACAATTTACGCAAAAGTAGCGATTAATGAATAGAACAAAAATTTGATGAGAAGGAAATTTTTCAAATTTTTTATTTTCTAGAATTTCACTTGAACGCCGATTTTTTCCAGTTTTTTGACTCTATCTCTTTAGACTAATGTTTAGAATTACAGCCATATTCGAACTGAAGGTAGATCAAATTATAGTAATGCGGTCTATGCGATGCAAAGAAATTTTGAAATTATATTCTGGAATTCTAAAAAATGGATTTTAGAAGTTGAACCGGAAATGAAAGTCCGAAAAAAAGTTCATCTTATCGACACAAGTACACCAAATGAAGCTGAGAGTTTACTCAGTAAACTTTACTGATTAAAAAATCTGCTACAGCTAATCGAAATTATAAACGAATCAGCCGTCAAATTCGATAATTTAGTTTAAACTATTTTGCTTAAAATTATTGAAATTTCCTTGAACTCAATTATAGCAACATTTCCGATAACATTCATGTTACGCATCGTTTTAAAGCGGTCATATTACCGATAAAAAAGGGGGGGGGGGGGGGGGGGGGGGGGTGGTCATATTGTAGAGATAGCCAGTTTAATGAGGAATGATGCAAAAAATATTTCGAATTTTGAAAAATCTAAAGTATTTGTTCTAATTGTTTTTGAAAAAAATGATTGCCCACACGAGATCCTTGGGTCAATTTTCAGTCATAGACCGATATTATTTTAATCATAAATTTAATTCTAAAAATCCCAAAACAACCGACACCAACCCTCTTAATTTTAGAAAATAATTGGCCAAATTTAAAGGAAGTTTTTCAATTTTCTGAAAAAAAACTATCCATATTTGGAAAAATTTAATAATTTTAAGAAAATTTGATAAATTTTTCTCCAAAATTTAAATACCCTTGTTTAAAATTTGAGAATTCTTTCAAATTAACGTTCATTTTTTCGGAAATTTAACAAAAAATTTTAAATTTTTTTTTAAAAACCATTTTTGAATAAAATTTCCTAAATTTTTTCTTATGTCATTTTAAAAACTTTCTTAACGATTTCTTTGTTTGAAATTTGACAATTGTCTCACAAATTTACAATTTCTCTCACAAATTTAAATTATTTTTTTCTCAAAAATTGACAATTTTTCTGCAAACATTTGACAATTGTTCGCAAAATCTTGACAATTCGCAAAAAAAATTTGACAATTTTCACGAAATTGTGACAATTGATTCGAATTCAAACAATTTTTGGAAAAAAGTTGTCAATTTTCAGAAAAATGTCCATTTTTAGAAAAATTGTCAGATTTTAAGAAAAATTGTCAGATTTAAGAAAAATTGTCAGATTTAAGAAAAATTGTAAAATTTAAAAAAAAAATGGCCAAATTAAAAAAAATAGTCAAATTTATGAAAATTTTTTAGAAAAATTGTGGAATTTGAAATGGTGTAATTTGTGTGAAAATTTTCCGAAATGTGGTTAAAATTTAGAAGTATGGTTTTTTAAAAAAAAAATTAATTAGTTAATTTTTTGTAAAATTTTGAAGAAAAAAGCAAATTTAAAAAATTTTTTAAATTAGAAAAAAGGATCAATTTGGAAAAATAACCAATATTCTAGTAAAATTTGTATTTCTTTTTAAAAATAGGTAAACTTTCGAAATTGAATAACTTCCTTTCAAATTGGCCAATTTTTCCTAACTAAACATAGAATTTTGAACTTTTTATTTCAAATACAAAAATTTAAATATTGGAAACTTCTGAAATTTCGCATTTTTTCTGCTCATTTTTCAGCAAAATTAAAATAGGAAATATAATTCTCCCTTTAATCGCTTTGGCCGATTAGGGGCTCATTTTTAAACAAAATTAAATTTAAAAACGTAAAATCCTTAATATCGCTTCGTCCCATTTAGGGCTATTTCCACAAAATTAATTGAAATAATCATAAAACCTTTTTTAATCGGCCCTTCGCCGGATTTTGCAGGCTCATTTCTGCTACAAAATTGAATTAAAACTAAAAAATCCGTCCTTTTGTCGCCGTTTCGCCGATTTGGACTTATTTTTTCCAAAAATTAAATTAATAAAATAGAAATCTCCTATAGTCGGCCTTCTGGGCTCAATTTTACTTCAAAATAATTAAAACATAAAACCCCTTGTCGGCCTCGCCGATTTGGGCTTTATTTTTTCCAAAAAATTAAATAAATAAAATCTAAATCTCCTATTATCGGCCGATTGGGGCTCCATTTTTTGTTCAAATTAAATAAAAAACATAAATTTCCCTCCTTTTGTTGGCCTCAAGTGCAGATTTGGAAGCTCATTTTCCCCAAAATTAAATAAACCAAACATATAATCGTCCTTTTATCGGCCTTGGGCCGATTGGGGCGCATTTCCTCAAAATTAAATTAAAAACATAAAACCACCCCTTTTGTCGGCCCTTCGCCGATTTGGGCTTAATTTTTTTCCAAAAATTAATAATAAAATAAAGATCTCCTTATATCGCCTTCGCCGATTAGGGGCGCAATTTTTGACAAATTTAAATAAAAAACATAAATTCCTTTTGTTGCCTATCAGCTCGATTGGACTCATTTCCCCCTAAAATTAAATAAAACAAACAATAAAATCTCTCCGTTTTATCGGCCTCGGCCGATTTGGGCTCATTTTCCTAAATAAAAAAAAATCCTTTTATCGGCCTTGGCCGATTAGGGGCTCATTTTAAAACTTTAACTAAAATCTAAAACGCCCTTTCTGTGGGCTTCAGAGCATTTGGAGCTTCATTTTTCCCCAAAATAAAATAAAATAACATAAAATCTCCTTTTATCGGCTTCGGCCCGATTTTGAGGCTCAATTTTCCCCCCAAGATTTAAAAAAAAAATCTCCTTTTATCTTGCTTCGGCGATTTGAGGCTCATTTTTCCAACAAAATTAAATTTAAATAATATAAAAAAAAATATCCTTTATCGGCCTTTCAGCCGATTGAGGCTCATTTCCCCGCAAAATTATATAAAAACATAAAACCGTCCTTTTAAATCGGCCTCTTTATCCGTTTTAATAGACTACTTTGAATTGTGTTATTATTGACCTAAGAATATATTTCGCTTACGCATTTGAATTTTATTATTCTAAGTGTATGGTGTTTCCTAATTGACATTTCTCGATAAAATATTAGCCCGAACAGAGCCCGAGGGATATAATCAGATGAGCCATTTGTAGAACTAAGCCTTCAACTGCGGAAAAAAACATGCCAAAGCGGGAAACACTGAAGGAAAGTTGCTTAACGTCAACTCAATATTTAGAAGTTTAGTGTCAAATTGGACACAAACGTTATTTTTGAACAAATTTTTGAGAAAAATACTTGGAAAAAAATCGAAAAAACGCAAAAATTTCGAAAATTTTTGTTCTATTTGGGTTGTTTTGTTGGCTTTTAAAAACACAACGATTGATTGGTGCATTTTTTAAATGAACATAATAACTGCAGAAATACTGTAGGAAACACCTACCCTTTAATCAAGAACCAAAAGGGTCAAAACTTTTTGGTTTTCTAATTAGTTCTTGAATGTTTAATTGAATATGAAAATCAACAACTTTAGGCAAAAAATGAATTAAATATGAAAATAAACGACTTTTCTATAAAAATATCATAATTATGAGTATGTTTTTGGTATGGTATACGGAATGCAGGCTTAATAAATATGTATTCACCGGTTTGATAAACGTGTTAAATTTACGTTTTTAATATCAAATAAAATTTTTGAAAAAAAACAAGAGTTTTTTAAATTAAATGAAGAGGCGCTAGAGACTTTTAAAGCAAAATAACTACATTGGCCGTTTTTGAAGATTCACACGTCTAAAAGGATATTTTTTGATACAAAAAATACACATTTGAAAAAAAAATCTACTAAATGGTTGCAAATGATCGACCTGGATTGGTTCAAAATTTCGATACGCAATGAGAATCTCGATGTTAGACAATTTTTATTATACTTATTTAATTCTAAAAGAACAAAAAAACAAGTTATCGCGAAGTGAAAATATATATCGTACGGCTCAACATATATTCGGAGGGTTAGAGACTTTGACAAAATTAAACCAATATTGGCCGGTGTTTGGAAGATTTCAAACGTCTATAAAAGAATTTTTAATGAAAAGAAAACGAAAAATTTATATTGGATTCAGCACAAGAAAAAATTAATAAAATTTTTCAAAATGATCGATTCTGATGTGGTTCAATTTCGAACATGAGTAATTAAATGATAATACACTTTAATTTTTCTCATTTTAAATTCTAGAAGAAGCAGAAAAAAAAATATGCGAATGGAAATAAAATCGTCACGCTCACCATATAGTTGAGGCGCTAGAGACTTTTGAGCAAAATAAACCAATTTTTGCCGTTTTTTGAGAATTTTGGCCGCATTTCAATAATGTCTAAAAAAAGCATTTCTTGACAAAAACATAGAACAAAAAAGTATATATTTTGAATTAAACACAAAAAAGAATTTAATAAATGTGCAAAATGATCGATTCTGATTGGTTTCAAATTTTCCCGACCAATGAGAAACATCAAGTTAAACCAATTTGTATTTCCTCTCATTTATTTTAAACGAATGCAGAAAAAAAATTTGGCGGGCGAGGTGAAAATAATATTCTCACGGCCTCAACATATAATTGAGGCGCTAGAGACTTTTGATCAAAAATAAACCAATTTTTGCGTTTTGAGATTGGCCGATTCAAAATGTCCTAAAAAGGGCATTTCTTACAAAAAACTAAGGACAAAAGTAATTATTGTGAATTCAGCACAAAAAAAATGGATCCATAAAATGATTCAAAATGATCGATTCTAATTGGTTCAAATTTGACAATGAGAATCTCGATGTTCATACAAATTTATTTTGCCATTTTTTCTGAAAGATGCAAAAAAAAAATTTTAATTGTGAAATGGAAATAATATCTCTACCGCCAGCAACATATATTCTTAAGGCGCTTAGAGCTTTTAGCATAATGAAATCCATTTGAGCCGTTTTGACCACGAGATTTCAAATGTCTAAAAAGGCATTTCTTGACAAAAAACATGGACAAAAAGTAATATTTTAATTCAGGACAAAAAATGGATCCATTAAAATGATTCAAAATGATCGATTCTGATTGGTTCAAATTTCGACCAATGAGAAATCTCGATGTCATACAAATTTATTTTCTCATGTTTTTCTAGAAATGATGCAGAATAAAATTTTTATGGTGAATGGACAAAATCTCCCGCTCAACATATAATTCGCAGGCGCTAGAGCGAAAATAAGGGTTTAAACATAGAATTTGGCCACCTTGTGGTCAAAAATTAAATTTTCATAATGCAATTTTTGTTCGTGTATCATTTTCCCCACAATAAGAGTTTTAATCTCGACGTTCTAAGCATGTAAAAATGAGCTGGATCTGATCTGGCGGACACACTACTAGGACTCACTTTGGTTTTCCTTGCGTTAAAAATGTAAGTTTTGGATTAAAATCAAGTGTTGAAATATTAAAGGTTGTGTAATTTATAAAAATCTTGCAAAAAAATTTCATAAAAGTCGGCAAATTTCAATCAAAGTCTAATTTTCCTGAAATAAAAATCAATTTCAATACCATTTTAGAAATCAAACTTTTGTCGTTTCGTCGTGAATTGAAGTTAAATTTTGAACGCCATTGCACCTGAAATTGACAAGGTTTAGCAAAAAAAAAAAAATTTTTGCCAAACAAAGGTCATATATTATCTAGAATTTCGGTTTTAAGTCCAAGATTTTGTTCGTGAACAGTTCAATTAAATATTTCAAACACAAAAAAAATTTTGTCCCTCCGACCCGAAAAATTAGTTTTGATAGATTTCATCAAGACGTAGTAAATGTGTAGTTTATTGTTGTATAATAGATTAATTGCAAAACATCGACGAAGACGTCGAGATTCCATCTAATTCAAAATTTTTTTGAAAAAGGCGTGGAACCACGGATTAAAATGAAAAAAGTCCATAATGGAAATTTTTTCACTCCTTGGGGTCGATTACCTCACCTCCAAGCCATGTTTAAGATGATCTGAAAACTTTCATTTTGACTTGGCTCATCGCGTCCACTAAGCTCGCTCTCTAACTTTCAATTGATAACTATGATACAAGTTATTTGTAAGCTCCCGCGGGAACCTCCGAATATTCATATGATAATGTTTAGTGCCTCTCAGTGACAAAATGAACCCCCGCTATCAAAAAGCTTTAAAAAAATGACAGGTGTGAAATGGGGTCAAGCACGGCGAACCAAAGTTTTTTGGTCACTGAGAGTACACTTTTTATGTCGTTGCTCAGTAATTGCTACAGTATAACGTCCACATTTAATATAATTCTATAATTATTCATGTGTAAATTTAAATATTATTTTTTTCATAAGTATCCTGTGAATTTGCGTTTATTTTACCTATTGAAAAATTTCAACCAATCTCTAACTGTTATAAAGCCGCGTTTTTGTATATTTGAAAATAATAGTCGAAAAGTAACGTCGAAAATGAACTACAAAGCAATAATTATATGATTTGTTCAAGTTCCGAATCTGACCGTAGCATAATAAATTACTTTTACTTAATTTGTAAAGTCGGTTTATTTACAAATGCTATTTTATTAATAAACAACGATAAATTCAGCAAAAAAAATAATTTTATTATTTTGATTCTGAAATACTGCCGTGCCATAAATTATGCATGATGCCCTGGCCATTCATAATATAAGAATTTGACGAATAACTTGCCTCAAATTTCAATTCCTAATACTGTTAGTCAAGATTCTGAAATTTAAGAAAGCATTGTGTTATCATTATTTCATTGATGTGTAATACACACGTGTATTCATTTAGATGTTTACTTCTTGATACTTTATATAAAGCTTGTCGAGGCATATTAAATAATTTCAATTAAATTAAGCTTAATGAAATAGTGTTTTATATGATTTTTGAAAGAAAGACTTGTTTTTTAAACAACTAGTTCTCGATTTAATTTAAATCATCTTCGGGTCAATGTGAGGAATCTGATTTTTTGTTCAAGAAATAGTTGACGGCTAAACAATAAATAATCTAGCCTCAGACTTGCCAAACAAAAGCTCGACTGTTTTTTTAATATTGAAAATTATAGAATTGTTAGGTTTTGCACGCACTCTTTTGAATCAAGCAAATGCATAAAGAGTCAAGCACGGCGTGCGTGAAGTGATGATAAACCTTCTATATTTTCCGCTGATTTGTGTTAATAAGAATGTGAGTTTCGAGAACTTCGAAGTGTTCGTCGAAAAATTATCTACGGTATTGTGTATAATAACAGGGTGTAAGATTTTCCCTTTTTTCCAAATGAAGAACGAATGAGAAGCGCTAATTGAGAACGATTAATTTTTGGCAAAAACCTACGTCTTTTCTCAGATTCAAACAATCAAAACGGCGGAACTCAATCTATCAATTGGAAAAAGAAGGGAAAAACATAACACCCTGTAGATACTAGGTTGGTGACCTTTAAGTCCCGCGGGTTCTCAACCCGGGAGTTAAACTAGGGTATCACAAATAAAATAAGTTGACTAACACGAAGGGGTTTAATCAGGGATTTAAAATTGCAAAACGTATCGGCCGTATCGCTGCAAAATTAGCCGGTAAAGTAAATAGCTTCCAGTACCGGAAGTGATATTCCAATGATCACATGTACATAAAGTGCCAATTATCGGTTTTTCTGGAAAACGATATATAAACTAGGCAATAATGACTGCAAGATGGCGCTAGAAGCAATTATTAGCATGGGAAAAATATCACTTCGGTTTCACTCAGATAATATAAATTCCCCTAGCACCACCTTGAGTCACTCTTATGACCCCTAGTACATAATACCGTTTCAAGAAACTGATAATTTCGCATCTTTTGGTACTGTTTAATTAGTGAATATCACTTCCGACCGGAACTATACTTTACCGATTAATTTGACGACATCCGATAACGTTTGCAATTAAAAACCTTCCGCTGTCGAGTCAACTAATTTCATTTGGTGAATACCGCTATTTAACTCCCGTAGAACCCGCGGACTTAAAGGTCATTTCGCCCACCCTTTAGACAGTTTTTTTGAAAAAACCCAAAACCTAACAAAATGCTTGGTTTTTAACCATGACCCCGAAACACACATTCTTTATCAATGATAGCCTAAAAACATCGATAGCCAATGTTTTGAGTTTTGAAATTTTCTTTTTCAAATCCTCCATGTTAAGGGATCCCGGTTCTACATTCTGCAGTTATTATGGATAAAAAATGCACAAATCAATTTTTATGTCTTGAACGCATAAAACAACCCAAATACAACTAACAAAAATTTGCGTTTTTTCGATTTTTCTTAGTATTTTCCTCAAAATTATGTTCAAAAATAACGTTGTGTCAATTTGACCACTAAAATTTTCAATATCATCGGGTTGACGTAAGCATACTCTCTCTTCATGTTTCCCCACTTTCTTGAGCCTACTTCGAAAAAATCGAAGCACATTTTTTTTTCGGAATTTTTCCAACGTGAACCTTGAAAAAAATCATATTTTTGAAGTTGGGTCGAAATTGCAAAAAAAACCGCCACTGTAAAGTTTCTATTTGTTTTGAACTAGCTTTTGCAAATATGGAGCTAATTTGCAAATTTAACGCTGGAGGAGATAATTTTTCGCCCAGGCGTAATGTCCAAAAGAACTGGTGGTTTTTGTTGCGTATTCTAAAAAAATATAGGACTATCGACAAAAACGCCGTGTAAAGTTTTGGAATAGTAATTATACAGGTTAGTCAATAATTGGCACATTTTATGACGCAAGCTAAGGCTAGTTCTAAGCCCAATAAACGGCTAATCTGAATAATAGTCCTTGAAGCAAGTATGGCGAAAATAGTTTATCCGAGGAAATATGTCAAATTAGGGATCCCCCCCCCCCCCCGGGATACCTTAAGGGTAGCAGCGATGTGGCAGATTGGACATTTTTTCGGAGTGATTTAATGAAAGAAAAAAAAATTTAAAATAATTTTTTATTTTTATCTTCTATAAAAGTGTTCATTCTTGCCATAACTTTTTATATTTTTAATTCTCACACATAATTAAGTACTGTGAAAATATCAAAAAAACCACTTTTCATTATAAACTTCCCATTTCCAACTTGACCGATTGAAGAATTTTTTTTGAAGGCGATATTGTATCAACTTCAGGCATTTTCGGTATTATGCGCTAATTAGTGGAGAATCATTATCCATAATGAAAAAATTTCCTTAATTGAAAAGTTGTTTTTCCAGAAAAGAAGTAGAAAAAACAGCTTTTAGGAAAGAAAAAATTGACCTTACAATTGCGTTAAATATCAAAAATCCCTGACTTGAAAAGAAAAGAAGCTAGAACACCCGAAATTTCATTGAGATTGGAAATACGTAAATTTAATAAATTGCGTCCAAATTGGCACAAAGCCGGTGTTACATAGCAAGTGTTGTAAAATTTCTATCAGTAGTTCAAATAAATATGGAAAATTCAAACAATTCTATTGCTGTTTTTCGAGTCCCCAAAACTTAAAAATGTCCTTGCAAAACGAAAACAATTTGCATACCTGAAAATTGACTAAAGAATTTATACTTACAATTAAAAATCCTTATTTACTGGAATTTATCATAAGGAGTTATAAAGAATTGTACATTGAGGGACTATTTTTTACAAAAATCAACAACAAATAAATGTTATGGTCTTAAACCCTCCAAAAGCTATAAAAAAAAGTTCCGCCGAGCATAAATAGCCCTGCAGGAGGCTATACTTTGAGCGTTGTTTACAGAAAACTTATTATATAAACCTCATTTTTTTTCTGCAAAGATCAAGTTGAAAAATTAAATTTTCATGTTAAAATCTAAAAAACGTTGAAAACAAGGTTAAACATGGTAGGCTCCAGAAATGTATGTTATCTAAACTGCGAAGTCGCTCTGTTTCAAACTATTACTTTGTCATCAACATATCTGTGGGAATCGAATAATATTTTCAAAGAAGTTCAAAATATTCATGATAAACACACGTTTTTAAGGAAAAATGTTAGTTTTTTCATTTAATGAAATTATTTGATTGTTTTAATAAATATCCATTATATATCCCCCGGTCACTTTAAACAACTTATTCCTATTCTTTAAACAGGCAAAATAAGTTTTTAATGTGACCCGCGGAAATAATGGATATAAGAGGTAGCGGTCGCAAAATGGTACTTTTGTACTCTACTAATAGCAGAAATACTATAACTGCTCCGAAACTTTTGAGAGAAATAACCATTTTGGTAGATCTATTCCTAAATCTTACAGAAAAGAATAATCGGAATAATTTTTGGCCAATCCTGGTGACCACCAGCAGCGATTCCTAGAACACCCAACCAAAATTCCAAAAATCTATCTTCTCCTAGAGCTCGCATACGATTCACTCAAACTTGTATAACCGACGAAACACCTTATGGTTGTAAAATGATGGTGGATTTTTAAATTTCCAACTAGTTTTTTCTAGAACTGAGTAAAACCGGCCTACTGTTCAAAGATTGTTTGGTATTCAAAATCTATCTCCTCCTAGGTTACGATTTCAGATGCAGTATAAAATTTTGGGAAAATGATGGAGAATATGTTTTTGTTATTATAATGGTGCAGAATTTAAATATTTGTTGAAATCTAGAAAATCGCATTTAGTAAACCCGAAGTGAAACCTCGGAAATGAAAGTTCGTCGGATTTGCGAAAGTACTCCACTCACATGTAAAGCTTGAGTTTCATGATCAAAAAATCTAGCTTACAGCAGAAAAATACTGAAAAAATCTGAGAAAAATGCAAATTTCGAACTTTTTTGGATTTTTTTTGTTTTAAATAAAAAATGCTTCTGGAGTGTTCCCTAGGCAATTTCGTGCTATTTTTTACACCTCAAAGTGCCCTAAAAAGAGGCGACCGGGCTACCCCATTCAAGAAAATATGGTATAAGATCACCACTCTGGTCATGGATTTCACAAATATACTATTTTTTTCAAAAACATATCAATTTATCATACTTATATCTTGTAATATCAAAATAAGATATATTGAAATTTCACTCTCAAAGAAATATTTTTGCTCCAGATATGTCTAGAAGGCAAATTTTTCTAAAACTTTTCTAAACTTTTCTAAAAACTGGCTTATTTGAAATTTAAATTCAAAATTTGGATCAAAAAGTATTTTAGCGGAAGTAAAACTTAAGCGAAAAATCGCCTTTCAATTAATTTGTCATAAAATTTGAACCTAGTATCTGAAAAATTTTAAAGAAAAATTTTTAGATTCACATTGTAAAATTTTAAAATGTATTATAAGGAGAAGTTTCTGCAATCATTTTTACCATGATTTTTGGCTAATTAAAAGTGGCTTTAGCCTTTCAAAAGGCTGTGTGCCTCGGAGGGTTAACCGTTTACGAGAACCGAAAAATAAAATAATTTCGGGGTGTGGAAAATTTTGGTTTTATTGTATTGTTTTTTTTGGTCAATTTCAGATTCAACAATTTACAGTGTTCACAGATGCAGGCTGCATCATGCAGCTTACAAGACAAAGCGCTTATTAATCTGCAGATGAGAATTGAGGATTACCGTCATTTTACCTCTTATTGAATATTATTTCTTAATTTTGGTTGAACTTCTACATCGAGTGCTACATTAGTAATTTAACATAACGTAAGAAGGTTGTTAAGGGGGTTGTCATGTCTGATTTAATAAAGGCCTTAGAGGCATTAAAAATGCTCCAAAATCATACGGGGTGATAATTAAGTGTACTAAGAACCTAATCATCTAAAAATTTTTTTCGAAATTTTGGATTTTTTTCTAAGTATTTTTTCAAAGATGAAGTTAAAAAATAATGTTTGCTCGAATTTGACCACTAAAACTTCAAAATATCAACTTGACGGAAGCCAACTTTCTCATCAGTGTTTCACTGGCTTTTCTCAGAATTTTTTCGAAAATGACCAAAAAAATCATATTTTCAAGTCTGGATCGAAATATGGAAAAAACGCAACGGCAACCCTTAAAAATGCCACAAGGTGTAATTTAAAAAAATTTGGCCCAATTTTGAAACTAAACCTCGGAAGACATTTTAAAGCCAAAAATCATGAAAAACGGCTAAAAATCGTCAGTTAATTGGACCGCGAAGAAAATTCAGTCATCGAAATAAAAAACCGCCAACTGCAAATCTTAGTTTGCTCATTCAACGTATAATGCCAACTTTTCGAAAAATTTCGATATATGGTCTGGGAGGAGAATTATACATTATTTACATTATTCAAAAATACAGTATCGAAAAGTACTAGCCTATTATTTATTTACAAGACTAGCCCTATTGCAGCGCTAGTTTTACTAGACTACTAGCTCTCCCCCTCCGCAAGGCTTACCACACTTTACACTACCTTACTCTATAGAGTATATTTGGACGCGGACGGCTGGAAGGCTACCAATTTGGTAGCCTTCGTCAGATTAGATCAATTAATTGTGCCCACCCTTGAACCTAGGACCTTGGTCTAATATGAATTTTACGTTTTCTAGTTTGAAAACTGACTTACTGTTATTTTTGAAGGTTCGATGTTTTTCGTGACATGTTTCTCTCTAACTTTTTTCACCGAATCAGCAGCTCGTCGACTGCGGTTTTTATTTGCAATTTCGCTCATTGTTCTCTTTATCCAAAGAGTATTTTTGGATTTAAAACAAAAACAGTGTCAAATATTACAAGGGCCCCTTCAGCTCGAGTTTTTTTGTGATTTTCTTTCGTAGATCCGCAAAGCCTTTTTCCTCTAAACTAGGCGTAATGGGAATAATTTAGTAATACTAAAATTACTTTTAACAGGAGAAATTCCTTATTTGTTTGATTAAAAGATTGGCTCAGATTGGGTTAACGCTTGAACGAGATATTATTTCGGATCAGTGTTCAGTGAACCCAAAATTTCATTTTATCAAAGCATCTTATTTAAAGGTTCGGAAAATTGAAAGACCATCTCAAGTTATTATCAAAAATTAAAAAAAATTTAATATTTTAACTTGAAAACAATTTAGTATTTAAATTAATACATGGGAAGTGATAGATTTCATACGAAAAATGAAATTAAATATAAACGAAATATAAAATTTAATATTAATGGGGAGAACTTTTTGAATTTCGGCTTGATTGGCTGTAAATCGACAAAAAAGTGCGCGAAATCGTAAATTTTGAACATAAAAGTGAAAATTAGAAAATTTAAATGCCAGTTTTCAACACAAACAGTGCTAGAGAGCAAAACGAAATATTTATCGAAAAACCCTATTTTTTTTCTAGAATCCGTTGTGTTGAAAATGAGACCATAGTTGCTTATATCGTTTCCAGCAAATTGATAATCACAAGGAATCTTTTGGTGGCACTGAGATTTTCTAATTCTCACTTTTATGTTCAAATTTGATTTCGCGCACTTTTTGATCGATTTACAGCAATCAGGCACGAATTCGAAAAAAAGTACTCCCCATTCATGTTCATTACACCTTGAGCTTGTTATATTCGAAAATGACGTTTCTGGAATTCCACGAAAAAGCATTGTATCAAAAACGTCGAAAAACACCATTTTTCGGCATATTCAATCAGATTGCTAACCCTGAGGACAAAATCGAAAAAAATAGCTCCATTCACTAAATTCAGACAATTTCTGGACTTCTCACAATCTCAAAAGTTTCGATATACCTCTAGGATCCTTGTTCTTTGAAAAAAGCTGAGGACTCGTGTTTACGCGGTTAACCAGATGGTTGGTGGGAGTGGTACTAAACTGTCTAATGGAATCGCGGATCAGGATAGATCTTTTATATGTATTGATGAGAAATGTTGTACCGTAATCAGTTTAGCCGTACCAAGTTTCCAAAATGTCAGAAATCACTTACACCACCTCCTTATTAGACCTCTAAACCATAGTTGTAAAATTTTCAAATTATAATTTTTCGATAAAACTTGAAAAATCATACATTAAAACGCATCTGAAACAAAATTAAAAAAAAAATTTGAACTTTAAAATTTTTTTTTTTGATCTCAGACTTTGAACGCCTCTAGAAGATATAGAGAGTCGTTATGTCTAATCCGCTCAAAGAAGAGTTTTATTTTAATGTCAATTCCTGATGATAAAGATTTAAAAAATTTATGAAAACTCAGGGAGCTGAATCTTTTACTGCGACACTTGCCAAAAAACCAGTTTTTGGAAAAATTCTAGAGTTTGAATTATTTTCTTCGAATTTCGCTTTAGAAATAGATTGATTTCGCAAGTTTCCATAAACTCAAGAATTTTCACGTTTCTAGCGTCTTTATTGAATGCGCTGAATCTTTTTTAAAATTCGAAAATACCGGTTTTAAATCTGATTTACTGGTACGATTTGGTCAAACTCTTCCAAGCATGCAAATCTGCAGCCGAGGTTTCGATCATTTCAGCCATTTTAACTAGAAGTCTCTAGCTTCAACCCTCTTTCTGTAAAATACATTTGAAAAAGCCCCTTATAGCGTTCAAAATAAAAAAGAGACGTTATTCTTCAACACTAAAAAATATTTCTCTTCTATAGTTCTAAATTTTAATATTTTGCGCTCTAGTGCCAACACTTGTAAGAAAATTATAGGTCATTTCGGATTTTCTTGACCGCCTAACTACTTGAAGAATTATTTTATTCATTAAATTGTAGAATAAAATTCTGCATGTTTCAAAGTACAGTCTTTCGCATACTTATCATAATACAATTTTAAGATTTTTAGTTCGTAATCTCGAGAGCAATTTTGTTCGCCAAATTTTCAGATTTTATGTCGAACCAACTGGTAAATAAACTAAACCGGGAGCATATAAAAGTTTTGAAAACCCGTTTTTGATTTTTTTTTATAAACTTTTTAATTCACACATTATCCGTAAAATAAAA
>SCLH01002343.1:81405-97425 GCA_004367855.1 Oikopleura vanhoeffeni
TGTTGTTAATTTATTCTTCTTAATTATTGGTCTATTTTTATTTTGTTTTGGCTTTTACACGAGAAATTAAAAAAAAAACGAAAAAAAACCTGGTAAATGTTTGATAAAGACTTGCAATTAGTCTTTAAATCTTGGGTACGATTTTGAATCATCTGGCTGGTATGGTTGAAAGCGGACATGTGGGAGGAGATTATTTCGAGTTTACAAATGACATCGAAAAGACTGGTTGGATGCGAAATGGACAATTTTGGCCCAAGATAATGTATCTGGCGTGACGTGAAACAAGGGTGAAATGCCGATAAAAAAGAAAATCTGGCTTTTCCAGAAAGTATCAAATCATCACGCACTTTTTCGGACATCGCCATGCAGTTATATACCTTGAGACAAGATACTATGAGCCTAGCGCATTCAATCTGGCTAAGCTGAGCCTCATGGAGAGTACGACCAGGATTGCCCTGAAAAATTCATTTATGAAGACTAATTTTTTTAGAAAAAACAAAATCTAAAAGAATTACAAATTTAACAAAAATAAAAAAATTAATTTCTTTCCACAAAAAATGACGCCCAAGCCAAAATATAAAACGTAAACTTACCAAATTTATTAGTTCGCGTCGCAACCAGAATATCCGCTCGGGGCAAGCAGTGGTTAACAAATGTCCATCATCATACTTGACAGTATATCTCTGTCCATCGTCCAGTAGTACAGTTCTGGGTGAATTGTAATACAGACCAGCTGACATACCAAAGCCAACAAAAAAACACAAAAATCAACAAAAATGAAAAGTCCAAATATAATAAGCTCTCTTTAAAACTCAACACTAAAGATTTAAACGGAAATTATTCCTTTAAATTTCTTGGTTTTGAAAAATAAAAATGGGAATCTTATGAAAACAATGGAATCGGAAATTCAGACAAGATTATTGGTCAAACAACAATGGTAGGTTGGATGACGCATTCTGGAGAATTTGGGAAATTTTTTTTTTGTGAAAATATGGACATGGTGTGTTGGGTGGTTGAAACTGATGGAAGAGATTGCTAGGGCAGAATCCGATAAAACTTCAAGTAATCACAGGAATTATTTTGACATTTTTTGTTTTATCCATACAATTAATCGTTTATCCAGTGTTTGTTGTTCATAAACAAAATGTTATGTCCCAAAGCAGGAAAAAATTACAAATAAGAAAAATTTGATTAAAAACAAAATAAATTTGATAAAATTTTGAAAATTGCACTTGTTAAATAGGAGTTATTGTTTTCTCTAAATGAAGATTATGAAATTAAGATTGTTACGAGCTTTTCTTTTTACCAATGTATCTCGTTTTTTCACTAAGAAACTTTGGGCAAAATTCACACTTGAGGGGGTCACTACTAAAATTTGACTGCTTTCAAAAATAAGACAAAAAATCATGGAAAACAAATAACGTCTGGAAAACAAGATAAAAATTACAAACAAAATTAGCTTGAAAAAGAAGATGAAAAATTTATAATTTTAAGGGTATGGTGGTTCCTAATTNCCCTTAAGGTATCCCGGCCCATAATTTGACATATTCTCGATGAAATATCAGCAAAACAGAGCTTCAAGGATATTATTCAGATCAGCCACTTTGTAGAACTAGCCTTCAACTTGCAAAAAAATGTGCCAAAACTTTTTTGTATGACCACACTCCTTCACACATAAACGACACAAGAGCCACCTAAGCCAAAACAGAAAATCTATCTCCTCGCAGGTTTTATTTTGAAATAAACCCAAATTTTCGCATAAGTTGTATAATTGTATGCAAAACTTTGTAGCAGCGTTTTTGTGGATAAATGCCATATTTATTCTAGAATATGAAAAAAACCGGTCCAAAATACCGGTTTTTGGACTTTTTTCATCGGAAAATCTATCTCCTCCTAGGTTAAATTTCTAAATTTACTCAAAATTTTTGCAAAAGCTAGCTCTGAACAAACAGAAACTTCGTACGAGCGTTTTTGTTTAATTTCGACCCAGAACAAAAAATATGGATTTTTCAAGGTCACGTGAATTTTTTTTCGAAATAAAATGTGCTCCGATTTTTTTGAAAGTATGCTCAAAAGAAAGCTGACAAAACACTGTAGAGAAAGTTGGTATACGTCAAGTCAAAATTTTGAAGTTTTAGGGGTCAAATTGGAACAAACGTTATTTTTTAACTTCATCTTTTAAAAAATACTTAGAAAAAATCGAAAAAATTCAAAAATTTCAATTTTTTTTTNTGGCATAATAACTGCAGAAAATATAGGAACCGGGTTACACTTAAACATTTTTTTAGAAAATCTCAAAACCAAAAAAATCCTACGTCTTAAAATGACCAGAAAAATTTTTTCTACAAGATAGATATAAAACATCGATACCCATTTTTCACTTTTGAAATTTCTTATTTCAAATCGTCACTAGTATGTATGCCTTATTTTAAATTATCTCAAGACCAAGGTCGGCATCGAATTCGCTTGAATTAAATTTTCTTGATAAAAATTAGCCAAACAGGGCTTTTAGGATACTAGTCAGATTAATCATCTTGTAGAACTATCCTTAAGCTTGTGGGAAAAACATCTCAATTTTTTTAAATAGGCCAAACGCTTTAGGCATTACTAGTCATGATTCATATCTTGTAGATCATTAAGCCTCTATGATATCCTTAACTCGTAGGTGGCCGACAATCTCGTGGGACCCGTAGTGTCTTTGCGGCACATCGATGGCGCAGCGCTTGAATTGAGCAATTATAACCGAACTCTCATTAATCAACATATATTTTTTCAATGTAATTATATTATTCAAAATTCTCTACAGTCTATAAAACAATTTGTTAAAAAAAGTTTATATAAAAGTTATCCAAATGTGAATAAGAAAATAAAAACTCTCTCATTTGCCGATTTTCAGAAGCAAGTGCATAATAACGAATTTAGGGTTAATTTACATTTTCATATTTCAAATATAAACCCGCCACCAATTTGGGTATTGCATCTGCAAAAAAATGGAATGGTTTTCGTCACACATTCTATGTAAATATTATTCTTTAAAAACTATGGATTATTCTCGCGCATGAAATAATTATCAATCTATCTTCTTTCTTTCGCCTACGCCGATTATTATGTTATCATGTTTCCGGAAGTTGGACTTCTAAATGCTTCTATTATAGCCGGAGGCCAATTTAAATGCATTTAAAAGTCTTAAAATTCACTGGACGATTCTTGAAGGGGCTCTTCCACGTGATGTTGAGTACATTTGAAGAAAGGCATATTACAGTAATTTGAAAAAGTACTCAATTACGGCAAAAAATTCCAGGTCACTTCAAGGTGTTTTTAAGACATATTTTCTCATGTACATCAAATCGATATAAATCACGTGACGGAAATAATTTCAAAAAAAGGTTTGGAATATGTCATAGATAATCCTTATTTCTCAAATATAGATCACTGACGTGTTTGGAAAAATATAATTATGTTCAAACTCTTGAATAGGTGTATATTGGCCCAAAAATTTCCGGGGCGTAATTTTGCATCACTATTTGTTTACTTTCATCCAAACCTTATTTCCTAATCGTGAGGATCACGGTGATCATTTTAGTGTTTTTTGGTTGTAATGGCAGGAAAAGTTCTTAAAATAGATCTCTGACATGATACCACTTCACTTTCTTTATACTCAAAGAATATTAATAAGTTTTAAACAGAATTTTGGAAATAGAACTAACAAGTTTGTTGTCAACCTAATTCACTTGTGACATACGTCACGATATGACTCACTGTGTTTGGGCTGTGGGTTGTAAGGGGACGAAGATCTTAGATTTATTATTTTTGGTCCACGCTCAAAGGCTTTTCTTGATTGATTTAATTTTTTTTTGCGCACAACAAATATAGTTACTTGTTGACAGTAACATTTTCGAAAACTAACGCAACAAACGTTCCAATTATTACAAAAGTGAGTCTCGTCGATCATCTTTATGATTTGATTGTTCATTCATCATGATGAAGAGTCCCTATATTACGCCGCATTAAGGCCTGCTTGTACCATACGATTGGCGCATAAGACAGCTGACGGTGGAGTAGCTTTGTGGAAAAACATCTCATTAAATAATGTGAGTGTTTTTTGTAGTTCACTACGACCTTCACACATAAGCTGACACACGAGGACCTAACACCAAAATGGAACTAAAACTCTCCAGGTTTGTACATGTCGAAAACCTTTAGCTGAAATGTTATGGACATAATGGTAACAGTGTGTTAGACCTAACTTGAAGTTTCCTAGCGATCTTACAATCATACTTTCTCTAATGGTTGAAAAACCACCTGCTTTTTTGGCAGATTATTCTCCGAGAAAAACTATCTCCCTCTAGAACGAAATTATAGAATTCATTCAATTTTTTGTTCTTTCTAAGCATGGGACACTATCATACAATATACAAACGACGTAATTCATTGGCACTTTGTTGAAGATTTCGAATGATAACTAGTGGTATATATTTTTGGTAGTTGAAAAAATTTCCGAAAAAAAATTTGCTTCGGAATTTTTTCGAAAGAGGCTCAGAGAAAGCACGGAAAACTGGTCAGAGAATTGGCTCAGGTCAGAGGTTGATATATTTGAAAGTGTTAGTGGTTAAATTAAACAACAATTATTTTGAATTATTCTAGTAATTCCAAATAGGTATTTTACACGCGTTTTCGGTTATATGTCTCACTCTTGTCAAATTTTTGCTGTAATTCTGAAAGTTGTGGACTGACGTCAATTGCAGATTTTAGGTTTACTAACTTGGCGAGGTTTAAGTGTTGAACTGGATTTGCACCCCTCTATTTAATAGTTTTCGTTGCTTAGATCACAAAGGGAGGCCAGGGAAACAATTGTGTGTGATATTGTAAAGTATTGTCTTTCATAAATTTTCCTGTTGTGTTATATTCGATAGTTTTCTTTCTCCTCTTTCTATTCGTGTATAAAACTTGTTTCGTTACATCTACCTACATAACTTACCATTTATGTGAAACCCCACTTGCGCGCGAAAAATGGTTCTCCATAAAATTTGTGTGTATGATGGTTTTGCATAAGAATGTTATGGTTTCAGTAATTGGGTATGTGCGCGTATTACTCCATTAATATTTGGTAATGATGGGTTTCACTGAATTACTGCACTCGTCTTTTGTAATTCGCCAATTTAAAGTTGCTTTCAGCCCTTCCAAATAGATTGTGTAAAAACAACCAATTTCAAAAACTGCTTCGCAGTTTTTTCGTTTCAATTACTGGTTTGCACCGATCCTATATATATAGGCGCCTCTGAAAATCAATACATAATCTTTTGATGTGTTGTATGATTTTGAGACAAAGTAAACTACCCAAAACAAAGTTTAATTTTACTGTCAAACGATTGCCTCATTTTCAAAATGGTTTCGCACAATGATTAATTGCTCTCTATTTATTCAAAAATGTGGGTAACGGTTCCTTAAGGTTAGGGTTTCCATTACAGGGGTTCAGAGATGGTTAGTTAATGTGTAATTGTAATTTGATTATATCGCTAGATTTCACTAGAAGAAAATTCGTGAACTCTAGTTCACATATGCACGAGCATTAATGTAGTTTCGAGAATATAGGCTCGGGTAGCTCCTTTGAATTTACTAAAAGTGTGTCTAATCGTGTCAACGTATTCAGTTTTGGCTGAGTAATTGAAACAAAAGTAAGCATCGCTCTATAATCGAGTGCGATTTGTGCGATATTTCTTGAGCTATTGTGTAATAACAATATTTTTATATTTGTCCAGGATCAAAGAGCTTTTGGATTTTTCATTTTTTTAACTTGTTTTGTAAAATGTTATTTTGACTTACATTTGCAAAAATACCTTTTAGAAAAAAATTTGTGTGCACCGGAAATGAGCGTGCTTCCAAAAACTACAATTATATTGTTCAAAAATCATTATTTGGGTACTTCAAAAGATGCGCGTGCAAGCCTCACTCTCTAGATTTGATGAACGGTAATTAGACATGATCTATCCTATTCCGAGTATTAGGTCTCAGATGACCATAGGCAGAACCCGGTAGTCAGGACTCATATTTTTATTATAAGAAATGTTAACATTTGAATAAAAAAATAGCCTTATAAGAAGCAATTTTTGAAGATTCATTTTATATATCTTTCAGTAAATTTAATTGCTGTCATTGAGTTTGAATACAGTTGCTTTAAAGTTCATTCTTTGTACCCTGTATACTGAAACCGTAGGTTAATGTAGACATGCGAATCATACTTCTGATTTTCAAACAATCAGAAATGGGTATTTAGTTTGCGTACTTAGAATTGACAAAATGTATCCTATATTTTTGCTTATCGCTGATTGGTCAAAATAAATTGCTCATAAGTTACTTTGACTTCGAACGTAACCATAGAACGCAATAAGACCACAAACAATTGTTTAATTTTGAAATTCAAAGGGCATTCAGAGCATCAAAATGAGAAAATTGTCATTTGTACAATAAAGTTTTTAGAAACCAGCTGTAATAAATGGGAAATTACAAATAGTCCTGTTGCATTCAAAAGTCACAATAATCCTACGTTTATTTAATTGGAACACATACTTCCTGTTTGACCGAAAGTAACATCTAAACCGGGTACACTTGTACTTGAACTTTCGAGTCTGGATATATATTAATTATTAAATTTGAAAAAAATGAGCCCAATGGCCGAAGCCAATATAATGGGATTTTTGGGTTGAATAAAAAAACATAAGATCCATTCTCGGCCTCTCGGCCGATTTGGGGCATCATTTTAAACAAATTAAATGAAAAATATAAAATCTCCATTTATAGCCTGTCGGCCCGTGGTGGGCTCTTTTTAACAAAATTTCTTATTAATATTATATCCACTTGAAAGTTTGATAGTTACCCGTTTATAGATGTACTTCCGGTCAACAAATGATTGTGTCAATTTATAAACGATAATTATGTGGACTTTTGAAATGGCCAGAGACTTTTTGTTAATTTCCAATTTATTACAGTTGTTTATAAAAAATTTGATTTTGTTACAAAGTGACATTTTCGTCATTTTTGATAACTGCTACTGAACTCTGCTTTGAATATTTTTATAAGTTTGAACAAATCATGATTATGTCGGGGCTTATGGTTCTATGGCTTTCCGTTCCGGTCAGGCTCGAAGATAGATTTCTTGAGCAAATTATTTTCGACCAAATCAGCACTAAGCCTCAAAAAGAAACTGGATAATTTTTTCTTCTAATGTACCCTAAATACCATTTTCTGATTTTTGTAGATTCTAAAAGTATGTTTTTCCTGTCTATTTGACCTTACGGTTGTCATTTACGGGGTCAAAATATGATCTTTGATTCAATCACTTTTTTTCACAATCAGCATGAGCAAAACATCTTCAATTTTTTTCTGAAAAGTAAGACATGAATCTTCAGAAAATTCGCTTCTTAATGGATATTTTTTTTATTTCAAATGTTGAATTTCCGTATATATGCTTGAATACCGTCGGTTCTACCTTGCTGGTCATCTGAAGACCTAATGTATAGCTATACTATGTAGTTGCTAATACCGTTGTCCACAAAATTGATGCTTGGCTGAATCTATTTTGGAGGCCCCTAAATCATTGATTTTACAAATAATTTCGACGTTTTTAGGCGACTCCATTTCCGTAGTGGGAATAACTACCACCTGTGGATCTTTGTCGTGTATTTAAATATTCTGTATACGTCAAGATCTGGAGTGGTGTCAAATTTTTACGTCTCTAGCCGCGGGAAAAAATGAGTGACAGCTCATTGCCGCCAAATAAGTGATATTTTAGCTTTTTTGTCAAAGACAAAGCAGAAAATTTTATTGATCCTACTTTTAAACAGCGCCACCGTGGGTCGGAGTCAATACAAATTTTCCATACCAAATTTCAAAGCGTGAAGAACTCACTTCAGATCCAAAGTTTTATTCAATTATGGCCCTTTTATCCGAGTGCTTCATTTTTTGCCTCGGGAGGCCGTTTTTCGTCGATTTATCTCGATTTTGTGTCTCGCATTCGCGGTATTACTTGCTGGATATTTTTTCAACTTCGTTCAGGGTGATTTTCAGTGATTCTGGTGGCGTAATTACGATGTGGTGAAATGGGTTGTTCAAATATGAGACTTTTTTCGAGATCACTAAATATGTGATACCATCCAAAATTTCGAACTCTAACATCGGTCTGTGAGACCTCGGCGGGCGAATTCTCATATAAATCCGGAATAATCTTCTAGGAAAATCGTTACTCAGAATTTCTTTGTGAAACGCTAACAGCTGTCGAATGTATCGTACGGCGTAAGAATTTGTCTTAGTTAAGCATAAATTTCGATTTCCGAACTTTCAACGCTCCACGCCACGTTGGTCGTGAATTTTTTTAAAGAAATTTTCTCTCCAAAATTGGTTTTCGCTACAGTGACACACTGAGCACAAGATGAAAGGAATATGGGACATCGATTTCAAAAGGTCTATCGTATTCGAAATCACCATGGTGGTTCCTAGATTTTGTGCATTATTATTTCATTAAAAATGCCCGAAATTCGATTGTAATTCATTTAAAAACAAATAAACCCGAAAAAAACAAAATCGAGAATTTTGGATTTTTAAATCTGTTACTAAGTATTTTTATCTACCAAAGTCTCTCGATTACTTTGAAATTTTGGTCAAACTTTGCATATAATTGGCAGTTATTAGTCAAATCAGTGAGAAGTAGGACAGTCAATTGAGCATCATTAAAACATGGTCGATTATCCAATTCATCGGACTCAAATAGAATTTCACTTTCGGTCGAGCTCATATGCAAATTCTAGAGTTGTTAAGCGCCTGTAATCAGAAATTCTAAACTACCAAGTTTAGTTGGGTTTTCATTATCTTACTTTTAGCAAAATATAAAAATGCAAAAAAATTTCAAATCAGGGATTTCAGGCATTTCTAGAAATGTGTGCATTGAAATTTAATAAAATCAAAAACCCCTAGAATCTTTGTAAGTTTTATTAGTTTTCTTATGTCTGTGTCCAATATCAAAGCTTTTAATTAGAAACCGGACGAGATAGATTTGAAATATTGGAAGTGTGCACCGTGGTACAGACATGATTCAAAGGAGTTAAAGCGCAAAAAAATTCATTTTTCGTATTGCTAATTTTAGATTAAGACTTGTTAAGGGGCGTCGCGTGCATTTTGAAGACTCCGGATATGTGGCGCGTTGGATGAAATTTTTTATTATTCTCTTTCAATATACCAGACGAAGTTATTTTTACAATCTAGGCAACTTTTGTAACGTACATTATTCTCGATTAAGTGCTTTTTTTTAAAAAATTTTTTGAGTTCGAAGTTTTAACTTTCGTATTGTTCAAATTTTGAGATATTTTTGGAAAGTTCCAAAATTCTATGAAATTCCTTATTTTCTCGTTTATTTTTTTTCATTAAGTTTGTTTCGAAGTCAAGAGAAAAACTACAAAATGGCCACTTTTAATTCTTCGAGAACGGGGGACACATATTTTTTATATGCTTTAGAAATACTCTGTATGACTCATTTTTGGGATTTTGGTCGAAACATATTCGAATATTTGCGAAAATTTTCTTATTTCTTGTTCAAAAATTTCCAAGCTTATTTTTCTTTGAAATTCAACGGCTTAAAATGTTGGAATTGCCATCTTTTTCTTCGTTTTCAAATTATGTTCCTCGGTCTTTGGATTATTCTTTCGCGCTCTTGTTTTAGTACTCTAAAGTCGAAATTTTGAAACAAAAAGACTACGGTCTTCGGCAGAAATCCATCGAAGCACCTGTTTTATCCAGAATGGTAAAAAAACAATGCTACACTGAAGACTTGCCAAATTGGTAAGCCGACCATCCACCGTTGAATTTATTTCACTCATCTCATAAGAAATTTTTTTCGATGTGCCAATTTTTCTTTTTTTTTCGTTTTTTTCTCAACAATTTTCGATTTTGACGTAGAAATGTATAAACAAAATTTGAAAAAATTTTTAACGGTGGTCGAGGCGTTTTTACGGGTCTGATTGATAAAACTAAAAAATTAAATTTACTTTTATTTGACACTTCGTCTACAACGGCGTTGTGTGAGTGTTTTTTCAGATGATTTATAAAGTAAAAATTATCGATCTGAACAATCAAGTTAAACCGAAGTATAGCTGAAAGTGGAAATTTGTTCGATACGTTTTTATTCTGAAATTTGAAGTGGAAAAAAGTTTACCTCAGGAGAAAAATAATGAACAAAAGTGCAAATCTGTCAAATATGCACCGCCCTTAGGTCGGGATCTACAATCTTGTGATGTCATGATAGTCTGTAGAGTGTTTTTGCTCATTTCGCGAATGATCACGCTTAGAATAGTGTCAATTAGGAACCAACTAGCCTTTACAGGTTTACTATTATTAAATTTGAATTCTTTATAGTGGCGTTACTTATCACCTGACCTACGCATTCACCCCCCCCATTTTTTGGTTTTTTATTTTTTTTTTTTTTTTAACTCCCCCCTCCCCCCCTTCCCCCGCTCGTCTCAGTGAAAAAATTAGATATGACGTTCAGAACATTAATAAAAATGGAGCGAGATTTAAGAAATTAAAATTTCCTAAAGTGACTTATTCGAAATACGTGCTAGTTTTGGTCTTCAATTCTACAGGTGTTTTCTGAAAAATATTACTGATCTAACGCATTTTTCTAGAAATCACTTTATTGTAAGAGAGTAAAAATATGTAGCGTACTCGGTCAACAATACAGGAACAAAGAAAATATGATTTTTTTATAGCGATTAGAAGAAAAGTTTTTCTAAATGAGTGGGATATCCTGAGAAGTTACCTGCGACTTTGGGTCTTAATCTACAGTGTGTTTTCTACAATGGCTCTGTGCTGAGAGGCTCTCAACCTTTTAGACAAGAGTCTTGGATTCTCAGATTATTGTCGGAAGAGACATATTAGATTATTTTATCTCTCAAGAATACAGATAAAGACGACTTAATTAACTATGCATCTCTTATATCTCAGCTATCACTTTAGTGAGACGGAGTTTATTAAAGTTTACTAAGGACGTTTGTTTTCTACAGTTGATGCGATCGCGGCTTTCGCAAGATTTAACCAGACTCGTGACAACTAAAAACCTTGAAGCAGTGAAATAATTTGATGTATGTCCAAATATAATTTTAATAAATGATATATTTAAATTTGGAGGTGGATTTACGACATCTGAATAATTTATTGTGTCAATATTTATGATTGGAAATTTATTAAATAAGTATTTATTTCAAAAATATAAAGTATTTTAGGTAACGTCTTTGGGAATTTGGACACACAATCATAGTGTTCGGGCAGAACAGTTTGTTTTTTATTTTGGCCACAAGGTGGCCAGCAAAAGCCGAATTGAGAAGGTGTGTGTTTCGAAATCAAATGGGGCGAAAAAGGGGGAGGGTCAGATCATTCCTCCTTGGGGATTAATTCCCGATAATTTGGAGTTTTGTTTTACGGAAATGAACAAATATTAAATTTTTTTTTTTAAAAAAGATACATTTGATTGAATGGTTACCGTCATCTATCGATATCTATAGTCTCAATGACGATTTGAAATAGAGATTTTTTTAGACAGTCGAAAAATGGAGTATCTCGATGGTAGTGCCGTATTCACCGGTGATTATATTCTGAAAATCAAGGTGTACATGGTATCGTAACAAGGTGCATTTTCAAAATATTGCACGAATCATATCTCCTCCGACGTATATGCAAATTGAGCTCAAATTTCACACAGATTTCGACGTAAAACGTAGAATATATTTTTATTTTTTTATGGTGGAGAGTTTTTTTTCGTGCGCGGCGATGAACGCAATTGTGAACTCGTGCAAATACCGCGATTTTTAAACAATTGACAAACTTCTAAGATCTAATCTCCTCGCAGAAGAATATGTTGCTCAAAATAGCTCAATTTTTTATCGAAGTATTCGCAGATAAATTTTAAAGATATTTATGTGTAGAGTTTTCTTTTTTGTCAATTTCGAGACTAGATAGCTTGTAATATGCATTTTTGGTCATTTTCCAAAATAAATTTACCGAAAAAAAGAAGTGACTTCAGATTTTATTCGAAGTAGGCTCTTCAAATAAGAAGCATGAAGCACTGATGAGAAGTTGCTTACGTCAAGTTCGATATTTTGAAGTTTTAGTGGCTTCTCAATTCGGGATCAACGTTATTGTTTAGACCGATATCACTTTAAAAATACTTGAAAATTAATTTCGAAAATCATGCGAAATAATTTCGAATATTTTTTGATATTGGGTTTTAGTACATGCCTTATTATCACACTCATATCATTTAGGAAGACATTTTAATGCCTTAAGTTGCCTTACTTTAATCAGACAGATAGATAACTCTTAGACAGAGAATTGTTTCTTAGTTCTTTCATAAAAATTTTTGAAAAAAAAACGATTTTCTGGTCTATTTTTTTGCTGGGTTTTACAGAGTAGGGTGCTAACGCGGTGCAGTCTGCGTCTTTAAGGGAACTCTAGGGTAAGGTTCCGCGCCGGAGTTTTTAAGTTGGTCAGTAAGAATTTCAGTTGTTTAGACTACAGACAAGAAGAGGTTTTCAAAATAGGTCAAGATATGGAATCAATTTTAATTTATTTCCTCTTGTAGGAATCTTTAAAGCCCAGGATCTGTTCTTTGTATCTCTTTAAATGTTTTTCAAAAAATCGATTTTTTCGGTATTTTTTTTTATAATTTTTACAGGAGGCGTCTCCAAACCGGTTCGGGTAGCGACTTGTTGAAGGGGACTTTTTACTACCGCTAGTGACTTTCTGGTCATGGCATTCACGATCGCCGTCGTGACCAGGATGGCCCTCGTATTCGCAATTTAGGCTCCTTCATCATTACTCGAATGACTTACATTAAGTGATTTGATCTCGACTAATTATGAATATGACGTTTGTGCCGCTCTTTTTTATTGAAATTTTTACTTGTATTACAGAGTGACGTAATTTACTAGTACTTATCTTTTTGCAAAAAATTTGGCACATCAGAAAAAATTTACCTTTCACAGTAATCAGAAAAAATGTCTTAGATTTTTTTTGACACAATAGCTTCCTCCAACGAATACCAGTGGCCCGTATATTCCTAGAGATAAGGTTGGCTAAATATACTGTATTTTTTAAATTGCTGTTTATCCACTTTTTAAAAATAGTGATGGTGCATCCTTTCAAAGTTATTTACGGCTTTTTTTCATCTACGGCAAGATCCAAGGAACAATCACGTGTAACCTTCAGAATGAAGAAATCACGGGTTTTGATTCTCAGACCACGAATAGGTACTTCAAATTAAGCCGAAAAATATTTATGATGGGGAAACTAATGAACTAATTGAAGATGTGAACGATAACCGCATTTTCCAAAACTTCCGTGATCATTTTACTTTTTTTTAATGAAATTATGGATTAAACTATTGTCACTTTCCTCAACCTTTTTTTATTAGGTTATGTCGTACGTGATTTTATTTGATTCATTGAGGTGTTTTTCATCACATTACGATCTATGTGTTTTCAACAAAATACTCAAGAATATTTACGATAGAATCGGTTTAACAAATTCGCGTTCTACGCCCACGCCTTCACTAGCATTACATACCTTTCCATTCTGGTAGTTTCAGGAGAACCTAACCACGACTGGTGGGACAATTATTCGATGGCGTCATCTCACATTTTTTCTCGTTATCAACTTTCTCCAGTCAGCTCGGGCTCGCCTTTTCGTGAGTAGAAGAGATTTATGAAACATGCGATGAAACAATTAGATTGTTTTTAACCAGGAGAGGCAAGTGTCGCGGTTATTACTACAAATTTTCACTCGCTCAAATTAAGCTTTAATCATTTAATATTATAAGCATTTATTGTGTAATCGTGAATGGGAGACGTTTATTATTTGCTTATTTCAATTTGTCCTTTATTTTATCTGTTTTCTCAATTTTTTCCGCGTATGTGTAGCATGTATTTGAATATATTTATTAACAAGATAACTACATGTTATACTTCGTAGACTCCGATTCTCCAACGCGTTTGCCTTCACCATTAATTCCATCTTTTATCGATCGCTTACATTCAAACATTGGACAAGACTCAGTTATAAGTTGTATGATAACTTAAAAGCAACAATGACGTTTGTTGCGTTTTTTTTTTAATTTTTTATCTGTATTTACGACCCGTATTTATTTTATTGCAAATAGTTTTGGAATACCCGAATAAACTTTGATCGTATCTCAAAAAAATCTTCAAGACTTTTTTCATTACACTTAGTCCAAAACAATCACGTGACGCTTTAATATTAGTATACAGGTCTCTTGTTCAAGTACGACAATAGTACTAAAATTACGCCGAAATTTTGAGGGTAACAACATAATCTAAGTTTTGCACCGATAACGGATTTTCCAAACGTAGTGAGCTGTATTTTTCAAAGAATAAAGATTCATTTTACGACTACAGTAATTATATGTTTGTGCGAAGGTTGAGATAGGAGACATTTCGTCGCTGATTGAGGCGTCCACTGCAGGGAGCTTTCCCGTTCAACCAACCTTCTCGAATAAGTTCGATTTGGTTCACAGATTCGCAAAATATAGATTTAGAATGTAATTTTGATAACTACTCTGATATTTCAACCTTATCTGGGGCATTTTTCGTAGTGATTTTTTCGGACTTTGCTGTATGAGAAAAAGTCTGAAAGTTTGAACGGTTTATCACAAATTTTTGGTTGACGTTATTTTGGTACTTTTTTCAAATTACAGTCCTGTACCCTTAACGAAGCAAAATTCAAAAAAAGTACGTACTTGGGAGGGTCAAAGGGGATTTGGCGCACTTTCTAAGGGAAAATGGCTTTTTTCTAGAGGCAATTGTTTTTTTTTATGTTCTTGTTGGCGAGAATACTCAGACATTGTTGTTATCATAATGGTGCTACATATTACAGTTCTCTCGACTATAACCCCTGTTTATCGGTGATAACAGGAAGTCCTTTGCGCTCTCAACAGTATATATACTTCATCTTCTTTATGTGGTGCCTCTAAAGGGAACGACTGGATACGGTTTTTGAAAGAAATAAAAATTAATAGGGTTATTTTTATGGAGTTAATGGAGGTTTAAGGAAGATTAATGCCATATTTTGGTAGCCAAGAGAAAAATACGTTTGATGAATTTTGAGGCCCAGAAGGGCATGATAAAAATTGCCAGGGAGAATGAAGTGTTTTTTAGGTATTTGCTTGAGCTACAAATCGCGCCTACTTTTTTTTATAGAAAAAGTATGAATATAAATATGACAGTTAAAATATTTTACATGATTATTTTATTAAAGAATTCTTGAAAGCAGGTCTGAGTGTATTATGGATCCAAACGGGGATTTTGGCATGGTTATAATTTTTTGATTTCAAGAAAAAAATTAGGAAGAAGAATCAGGCAATAACGGTTTTATTTATATGATTTTTGATAACTGGATTTAAATGGGTATGTCCTAAACTGTTAAAGTTGGTTGCCACACGTACAGTAAATTTATACTGTTAAACGCAGAATTGGCCAAGGAGAAGGCAAAAGAGATGCGATCGTTTGGGACGAAAATGGAAAAATAGTTAAACAGGGGGTGGAGTAACATAATAGATGAATTCGTCAAATGATAAAATCCGTGGTCAAGTCTACATGAATACTTTAACTGTTCGTTAACTGCAGCTTCTGTTCTATCAGAGGGGGAGGTAGACTGTCGGTGGGAGCAATCATATACTCGCCATTTTGTTATCACAGTAATTGGTACTATTCTACATATTTTCTTCGACTTTATACCACCCGTTCCTGTGAATAAAACAGGTTTCCTTTGCCGCTTCACGGTATATATGGTATCACCCGTCCTCTGATAACAATTCCTAATATTGAAAAATGCGGAATTTAGAGTCAATATTTGATTGGTTGTCCTTTCTTAATTGACCATGAACTTCGGCCATTACCGCGATATCAGGTTTCGATTGGGTGCTTTAATATCTTGCGTTGTTTGATATTTCAAATATTTAGGTGA